>JAAGNO010001241.1:0-87139 GCA_033439905.1 Ceryle rudis
GGAGCGAGGAGGGGGCGGGGGACGGTGACAGGGTGGGCAGAGGTAGTGGGAGGGGGGGGGGGGGGGGGGGGCCAGGCCGAGGACGGGGGTGGGGTGGGGGGGGGCAGATTGGAGATGCTGATACCCACCTCTGTCAGGGGGATGCAAAGGCTGGGGGGCAGTGGGGGTGGTAGCTTCTCAGCAGATCCTGACTGGGGGTTCACCAGGACATCCAGGGGCACTGGCATGGGATGCAACGGCAGCTGGAGAAGGAGGAGACACCAAGTGAAGTTTTTTTGGGGGGTACTCTGCCCCATGATCCCCCACTGCCCAGCACCGAGGCAGCCTTGGCTGTACCTGAGGCAGGGAGCCAGATGAGAGCTGCAGCTTCTGCTGGAAGAGGTCACTCAGCGCCTGGTTCTGCCGCTCCAGGTCAAAGACCCGCTTCTTCAGCTTGATGCACTCCTCGCGCAGGTCCTGTCCAGGGCAGGATGGGGGGGAAGCAGTGTCAGCCAGGACCACCCCTGAGCTCCCCAGCACAGACTCTCCCAGAACCCTTGACACCCACCTTCTGGTTGAGCAGCGCCTGCACCACGTGGTTGGCGACCTGTGGAGCAGAGGATAGGCCTGGGTGGGATGCAAGGGCACACGCAGTCCCGTGCCCCAGCACACGTGTGTGTGTGTGCGCATGCGTGCGTGTGTGTGTGTCCGTCCAAATACCTCATCCAGGCAGCGCTCGTAGGTCTCCCGCTGGTTCTCATTGGCCTGGGCCAGGGCTGAGTTCTCTGCCTGGGGACAGAGCACGGACAGCTCAGGGGATATGGTGGAGGGGCCTAAGCACCTGGACCCCCCCCACGGCACTAAGGGGACCTTTCGTCTGCCTGGTGGAACCCAGGGCCCCAGGAGCAGTGGCAAATGAGGGCCGCAGAAAGCAGGAAGGTGCTGGCCCTCACCATGGTGTCTGGGCTGCTGGCTCCGTGGCACCAGCCACAGCTGCACCTTGGCATCGGCTGAGCGGTGACTGTGGCCACAGCTGCACGGCGGCTGTGGCTGCCCTGGTGGCATCAGCCACAGATGCATGCTGGCCATGGCAGCATAGTGACAGTGGCCATGATTGCCCCAAGGCACTGGCCACAGCTGCCTTGGCGGCCCTAGTTTCTGGGGCCATGGCTGCACAGTGGCACCAGGCACGGCTGACTGGTGGTCCCAGCTCCCAGTAGTCCCAGTTTCCGGCCTGCCCCCGTACCTCCAGCTCCCGCAGCCGCTGCAGCAGCTCATGGCTAGTTCCTGTCTCGCCAAGCACCACAGGGCTCCCGTCTCCTGGCACCTTGGCCACGCTCTCCGACATTGCTGGCTGCGGGGGACGTGCGTCCAGCCGGGGTCCCCCCTGGTCCCCGTGGCACTGCCAGGCCCTGGGCAGCCCAGACACCCCCTTTACCTCGCTTGGGATGTCCCCAGACCCGTTCCTCCGCGGTGTCACCTGCGGGGGGAGAACGGGGCTGAGGAGGGGGGATGGAGCCTCGGAGGAGCCCCGGGGCCAAGCCCTGACCCCACCGGCACCAGCACCCAGAACCACAGGGACCCCTCCTGCAGCCCTGCCCGGGTGTGCAGGGACCCTGGAACTGGCACCGGGATACACAGCACCCCCGGGGCTGGCACCGTCCCCGGGGCACCGGAATGCGCAGCTCCCGGTGCACAGGGCTCCCGGGGTGCAGACGGATCCCCTCAGCGCACGCCCCGCTTCCCCTAGGGCTCTCCCTGACACCGGTGCCTCCTAGCGCCGCTCTCTCCGTCCGCGTCGGAACCGGGGCCGGCCCCGAGCACCGGCTCCGGCCTGGGACCCCCCCGCTTCCGCCAAGCTCCCGCCCCCGCCGCGCACTCACGACCGTGGCTCCCGGAGGCGCCTCCCGTCCCCGCTCAGCGCGGCCCCAGGGCTGGTCCCGGCGGCGGCGACGGCTCCATCCCAGCCCGGCCCGGCCGCGCTATTGTTGGGAGGCGGCGGCGGCCCAGCTCCGCCTTCCCGCCGCGGCCGGGGAGGAGCCGGGGCCGCCACCGCCCACTGTGCGTGGCTCCGCCAGCGCCAACCCCGAGGAGCCGGCACAGGGGGTCCGGGAAACCGAGGATCCCCGCGGGAGAGGAGACACGAGGACATCGGGCATCCCTATGTAGCACCGAGAGTACAGGACACCCCACGGAGAAGGGACCCACCCGGGGCACCCAGCAACCTTTGGAGAAGGACCCCCAGGGGCCTGGGCACCCTTCGGGGAGCACCCGAGGCTCCGAGAACAGAGCTGCGATGTGTCCCCAGGCCGTGTGCTCCACCCTGCACCCCAGCAGCCGGGCAAGAGTTAGAGTTCACACGGGGCCACGCAGCCTTGGCTCACCCGGCCCCCACGACGGCAATGCCCAGTGAGCCGGTGGGAGGGCTCGACAGCTCGGGGGGAACCGGAGGGGACAACGGGAGGATCTGGGGGTGACTGGGAGCAGGCGAGGTCGGGGTGTACGCAGCGACAGCCCTGTCCCCCCCACCGGGAACCACGCACTGGAGGCCACGGGACGACTCGAGGGCAAACTCCACCACCTTCTCCCACCCCAACCAACGAGAGCGGCAAAACCAGCCGTCGCACCGGTGTTTACAGACCCTCTCGGCGGGGGGCTGTGGGATGCTCCCCATGTCCCTGCCAAGCCCCGAGCCCGTTGTCCCCACCGCCATCGGCTGCGTGGCCCCGGGACCGCCTCCCCCAGGCCGGTGCCGAGCAGCTTCCCCGGCACACGCAGCCGGACCTCACACGTGTTGTCCCTGTCCCCGTCCCCCTGCGGCCCAAGGGGCCAGTAGCAAACCTAGGCATGTCATCGGGGTGGGGGGGGGGCCCTCACGCTGCCCCCTGGCACAGGAAGCGGCCCCGGGGCCGGCGGCTCCGGCTGCGTCACCGGGGGAAGTGAGGCTCTGTCTGGAGGGGAAGAGCAGCCCGCGGCCCCCCCAGGCCCCGCCAGCGGGGGACAGATGGGGGGGCCCCGACAGATGGATGGCGTGGCCACCCCCTCCCCCAGCACGGGGCCCGAAGCGTGAAGGTCCTTGGAGAGGGAGGGCACGACACAGCTCTAGCATAGCCAGGAACACCCACAGCCCGTGTCCCCCCCGGTTGCTCACCCCAGGCACCGTGGACATGCCAGCGCGGCAGGGAACGGTCCCGTGCACCCAGGACACGGTCCCACGGCACGGCCGTGATCTGCCCCACACCAGGGTCCATGGAGACATGGAGTGACAATCCCGAGTGTCCCCAATCCTGCTGGGCTGCAGGGGCTGAGCTGCTCTTGGGTCAGACAGAACGCACTGAGGACAGCGGGGACAGCCCAGGGACAGCGAGGATGCACCGGAGACAGCAAGGACACCCTGGCACCAGCCGGGATATACTGGGGACGAGGGGGATGCGCTGGAGAAACAGCCTTGGGGTGCAGGCAGGGATGCACCGAGGACAGCGGTGACTCACCAGGGACACACGCCAGGGACAGCCGGGATGCAGTGGGGACCCTGGGGACATACCAGGGACAGCCAGGATGTAGTGGGGACACTGGGGGCATCCCGGGATGCAGCGAGGACAGAAGAGACACAACAGGGGCCAGACGCGATGTACGGGGGCCAGTGGGAACAAGCGGGGGGGACGGGGGACAGCGGGGGTCAGGGGACAGCGGGGGTCGGGGGGGGACGGGACGCGAGGACCTTCCCGGCCGCTTCCCTCGGGGCTGTAGGCGCTCGGCCGAGCGCCGAGGCAGCCGCCCGTGTGCCCGCGGTCCTCATCTGCTGGCCTTGTGCTTCTGTTGTCAACAAGCTGCCAGCGCCCGGTACCGAGCGCTGGCTGTTGTACAGAGAGAGGAGGAGACTTTATCCCTTTGTCTTCCCGCGGGTCGTGTGGACACTGACACCCATTTTTATTATTTCTAGGGCGGGTTTGTTTCATGTTTAGTTTCTTCTCTTTGTATACTGGTTTGGTTTTGTTTAGGTACACGTATTGATATTCTGCAAAGCGATTGAGCACTGTTTGCAAACAACAGTAACTTCAGGCCGGGCCAAGCCAGGGAAATGCACAAACACGATCTTTCTTCACGGGACTGGTCCCATTCACAGTCACAGACTTGGTTGTAGCATTGGTTGAATTCATTGCTTCAGAGCCCTGCTGCCTTTCTCTTCTGGTTCCAGTAACATGAATGATGTGGTGACCTTGGCAGTTCCTGATGCTGCTTCAGTTTCCATTTAGACCTGTAGAGAATGATAAAGCCCAGCGCAAAGCAGTTTTGTGTTGTTTCCTCTGTATTTAGCTGGATTTTTTTTTATCCTTTAGCGAGAGATCGGAAAATGTTTACTGCAAGAAAATCTTTTATATTCCAAAATAAATGTAACACTTTTTTTTTTTCATGCAGAAATACACACCTGCAGGAATGGATCAGTGTGTTTTTGTGAAGGCTGACACAGTGCACCTAGGGAACTTGCTTTATTGTAGCCCAGGTTTGTGGCTGTGTTGCCAGTACCACTAACACCAGCGCCGTCTTTTGTCGGTGCGTTGTTTGGAGAGTTCCTTGTCCACCTTGCACCATATCTTAGGAGCGATAGTGGGTCTGGCTTGTGTGAGAGTTTGGCTGTATCAGGAAGATTTGCTAGTGCTACAGATGGATATTTTTTGCATTAGTGCTTTTGCAGCAATTTTAGACAATTGTAGCTGAGTGCATTTAGGATTGTATTTACTGTGGACACATCGTATGCACTAATAAAAATACAATGGGAATTGCCTTTTTTTTTTTTTTGCTACGTGAGTGGTACATAACCCCATTTTGTGTGTATTTTGGCCTCTGTCTTACTTCACATGAGAATTCCAAAGGCACTGAATACCGGACAGCAAATTAAAAAAGATGTGAGAAAACAAAACACAAAAAACCCCTTCTCATGTTCAAAACAACATTCCCCCACCGAGTTACCTTAACCGGAAAAAAATGAGATTGTTTTTGTCTTTAGTGGTCCTTTACTTTATCCTAGTATCTAAGTTACTTCATTTCTTACAAGTTTTTAATCACAGGTTCAGGTTTACCCTAATTCCTGCCTCATAAATGAAGAGTAAATTAAGATGTCAGATGTTTTGGTACAATATGTAGCAAGGTCCGAGTTGTTAACTGTTTGCTGTTTTCTTTTTCAGCAATGAAGTCTATCTGTTTTATCGTGACACTTGTCTTTCTCCACTTGATTTCAGCTAGTCTTTTTCCACTTGATTTCAGCTAGTCAGGAATAAGTAAGAATTGTTGACAGTGTCCGAAAATAAACATCGCTATGTAAATTTCAAACCGTGGTTTCTCCTTTTTTACAGCAACTATTATCCTGGTTATGAGCCAGTGCACCATGTGTCAGAATTCTTCATTTTGAACTTTTATTAATATAGTGCACCTAAGAAGATGTCCAATACAGATCCCGTAACAAATACAGATAAAAAGTAAGTACTTTTTTTTCACCTCACCCAGGAATACAGCAGTTACTGGATTGTAATACAAAAACTTGTGGTTCCATTAGTAGGATCTTGTTTTGATGAAGTCTTAAAAGAGACTCTGATATTGAAACAGTCTGAAGCAACATTTTATAAAAGCTGATACCAACACCAGTGAATTTACACATAAAAAAGAAGTAGGCTTTTTTCAGCTTTTCATTAAGTTAATCAGCACTTTGTTTGGACTGGTTCTGTAGCGATAAAACCCTGCACAGAAATTACTTAATGCGGGTATGAAAATATTCTCGTAAGGTATCTAGCAAATTAACTTCCTTATACATATAGGGGACCTACAGTAACATAAGATACTATCTGGAGTTTCTGTTTTATAATGCATTACTTTCTCAGAGTACTATCTATGTGTGCATGCCTTTAATATTTTATATGTAGTACTTTGGAACCATCTTATTTTTTACTAATGGCATGGGATATTTAATGGTAATTATATTCATTCTATAAACCATATGAGGTTATCCACTTAAAAGTTGGGTCAGATTCTAAATGGCAAACACGGGTTCAGTCATCATTGAAAATTGTAACTCCAGACCTTTCCCAAACTGCTAAGTATCCATGCCAACGCTGTCATCAAGCCCGTAATTAAAATCAGACACAGACAGCTCTTCCTGGACTATCACGTTTGCTGGGCTTGTGCAATAGAATCCAGCAAACAGTATTCAAAATTACTGTCAGACGATTCAGCATAGGTTGCAAATTACACCACCTCGTAAATAACTTTTCTTTTTGGATAAATCCCCAAAACATTAAAACAATTAACTTGGCTTTTACTGGGATCTGAAGAAGTGAACACTCTGCTTGTCCGCTGGAAACACAGAGCATGTAGCACACAGCTAGATCGTTAAAACAGCTATGGCTTGCTGGATTCATGTGGAAGGGACATTTGATGAATAGTTACTAGGTCGCTGTATTCCAAAGGCATTTTTTCATATAAGAGATGAACAGGAAAGGTTCATATAACTGCACTTCAGCTGCATGATGCTGAAAGCCTATAATTTTCTATATTTTTTTGGTGATGGTGGGGAGACAGTATTAATGCACAATGCTTCAAGAATGTACTTAGTTGTATGTTAATTGAGGTTTACCTAAACTTTAAATAATACCTTTCTTCTCTACACAAGGAGCTACCCTCAAACCATTCGTGCTTCTCCACAATTACAATGTTACTCAAGATTTTTTTCATGTTTAACAATTGCCATATAATGACATCTGTTTTCTTTTAATCTTTATGACCTAATCAGCAACATGTATTTTGAATAATTAGTGGTTTTGGATAGATCAGAAGTTAAGTATATGATACAGCCTTCTCTTGGCTGTGGTCCTTAGTATCATGATGAATTTTTACTGTTCAGGGCTAGTGAACCTGAAAGGTTACAGTTGCAAAATTGACTTGTATAGGATTCTTGTGAAAGTCCTTTGTTTTATTTACAACAAAAAATCCTTGTGAATCGTGCTTCGGAAGATTCTGCAAATCTTTTTGTCATCTGCTAAATTATCCTGTAATCCATCTCGGTTGCTGAAGCGTTACAAAACTTCCTTTGGGAAAGGTGAGTCATAATGAATGATGTTGCCAGAATAGAATAGTCGCTAGCTGATTGAAAAAGAATCTTAGTTTGTTTGCTGCATAAAATAACAAATGATGTCTATGATGTCTGTTGAAATTTAGTCTTACTTATTGATATTAGGTTTTACGGAATTGTAATTTGTTGCAGTATTCTTAGATCTTTCTGGAAGTAAAAAAGTAATTTGTGTTCCCCTGAGTTCGTTCTGGAAAGGCAGAGAACTTGCAAGAGAAGCAAAAATGCCATTTTTATGTATGAATCCTTTAGAAACAGTAAAAGCAGTACAGCAGCAGAATTTTAAGGTAAAGAGGGATGGAAGCCTGGGGGGTGAGTTTCAGGAAGCTGAACAGTGCATAGTTTACTTAGAAGAAGGGATGGAGGAGCAATTGTTTGAACAAGTGATGTACTACTGATAATTAATAAAAAGAGGTGGGAGCAGTAATGTTAACACTTTTTATCTGCTTAAATTGTTTGGAAGTTTGTCATGTCTGGTTTAATAAAAATAATTTTATTTTTCATACTGGAAATGCATTGCCTTGAGCCGTACTTTTAACTGGGGGGGCTGTTTGTTTCTGTTGCAGAAAACATGACACTGGAAACAAACTTTATTGGTCTGAGTGATTTATTTTGACAAATGTTGCTGACACTGATGCCACACATTGAATTCCTCTGGTGTTAAGAACAGCGACAACTTTGTTGAAGAGGGGCTGTTGGTATTTTATTTTCTGTAACCTTGTCCAGTGCAAATCTAATGGAAATAATGCTTAAATATCAGTGGCTTTTCCCTCATTGGACTGTAACTCCAGTAACACCAGCAGAGTTAAACTGCTTGAGAAAAGACTACAAAGGGCCAAATTTTCATCACTGAATAGATGTGAGCAATCCAGTTGATGCCAGTGGGGCTCTTCACATTTTGGAAACTGGGAAGGCTGCTTTATGTTCCCATTTCCACCACTGATTTGGCTCTTATATCTCTGGTGGGTCACTTTACCCCCTGCCCCTCTTGTGTGTATGTGGACTGCAGGCTCTAGGGACTGACCTTGCTATATTCAAACACTTTATAGCACGTCATCTGTAAGCAAAAGAATGATTATGTGCTAAAGAAACCAGTCACTGCAACTTTAAAAAAAAAAAAAATGGTGCATGGGATAAGCAGATACATTCCTGGCATAGCCGAGCTCCTCTCCTGCTGTGCGGCTCTAGACACTGACAGATGCTGTCTCACCACAGGGTTACTCCCTGCTAGAGAGGATTCACCTTTCTAATTAAACAAAGCCCTCAATGAACACAGAATATTTGGTTTTCACTTTAGACTGCAATCTTTTTAAGATCATTGAGAAAGAGGAGGAGTACTAGGAGTGCAGCTTCTGAAGCAAGCCTGGAAGAAAACAGTAGTTAACCAAATGGTGTCAGAACCTCCGAAAATACACTTCTCTCTGACAAAGTCTCATGTTAGAAAAGACTCTTACCTTTGGGGACAGTGGTATATTTTTTACTTTTTTTTCAACTAGATTAGTCTTACTGATTTATTTACTATCAATACACCAGTTTTATTTGCTTTCACAAAAAAGCCAAATACGTCATCTTCCATTTCTACAGAAAATATATAACCCAACTTCTGTGTTAACTTTTGCCTGTTGTATATGGAAAGACTAAAAGCCAAGTTAAAGCACGCCACGAGTCAGTACCATGGTTGAGGATGCAAAGTAATAGCGTAATGCCATTTGTTTCATTAATGCTTTCAGTCTGTCTGCTTTGTTGGCTTTCCCTTTTGTGTGCGGATGGACGTAATCCACTCTGCTGGGAAGATTGCTTTAGAAAGGTCGTGAGTTACTGCTTTTGACCTTGGTTGGAGGGAGGATGTAAATAAATTTTTGGAAGAACCTGAGAAAAGGAGTTTATTTTGATTATTTCATTTGCCTTTGGCTGCTAGGTATGGATTGCATAGTCACAGGTGTAGTAAATGCGAGTGGTTTTTCTTTCCTTTGCGTTTACCAGTCTTTAAAGTTGATATAAATTGCCATTTCAGACAGAGAAAAAGTAAACATTACCTCGATAGGTGAATTAGTCCATGTGACGCAGAGGGTTTCAGAGAAGATTAAGTAGGCAGAGACACTCGTTTTGAGCTCTCTCTGGTTTGTTTTTTAGTTAGTAGCAGTAATTGTCCTGCATGAAAACCTCGTCCAGCTGAATTGGGCACCTCCGGTGTGTTTTGGTTGCTTTGTCATTGTCTTTGCTGCTGTACTGAAGAATGTCCTTACTCTCACCAGGAGATGAAGATGAACCAGAGCGTTTTGATGGTCTTTCTCTCTTATACTGGTATGCTTAACCATTAGGTTCTGATGGCATTTTTCTAGTCTGTAATTGGGAAAAGTGCAGTAAAGATAATTTAAAAGCTGTAGATGTTTTCAGCTTCGTTTTGTAATTGGCTGGAGTTTCTAATTTAGATTTTTGTTTAAGTGTCAGGTAATACCTATTTAGTCAGGGGAGGGTATTATTCTTCCATTAATAAACCTACAAAAATATTTTGTTTGTGCACAGAAATGACAAATAACTTCTCAGGAATACAGATCAGAAGATATTTGGAGCTGTATGTTTTGATAAGTCTAGAAGATATAAAGCATAAAGCTGTTGTATTTCCTTGAGTATGCTGCTAAAAAGTAATAGAAAAAAGTATAAAGTATTTCATTTTCATTGCTTTTACTAGAACAGCTACACAGAATTATACACAGTCTCTCACCATTTCCGAACCTCAGTTGGAATGTTGAGTTTAGTATTTTTCAGTGCAACAAAGTTTTACAATGTACATTTTGTAGAGTCTCACTTGTTTATTTCATCTGCTGCCTCACATCTTTAATTCTCTGTGTGCTAAAAGCTTGCTGGCGAGTATTTTTTACATGATTTCTTGAGGACTGAGCAGCGCCATCTGATTATTTAATGTACATCTTCTACAAAGAACATTGAAATTAGTTTTTGTTACTGTTGTCGGTTGGTTCAGAAGCCTGTTTCCTCATTGATGCTGTTGAGCATATTTCTATTGTTCTGGGGGAAGTATTCTAACATTTCATAATGATTTCATATCATTAAATAATGATAATGAAATAAATGTTGGATGGGTGCAAAATCCAAGTCCTTTTTTAATAGTGAAACTGTTAAAGCCCTTTTTATTTTATTACAACTATGACAAGTAGCTTGACTTGAAGATCCATCTCTAAGTTGTATGGGAGGAAAAGTAACACTGAAAGTCAGCAGAATGTGATACGTTAAGCAAATTCAGAGCATTTGAAGATCCCTCTTTCATGTAATAAAGTGATTTTGAACTCCATGTGTTGGAGGGAGTGTTCAGAGCATAAACAACTGAATGCCTTGTAAAGGTGGCTGTTTGCAGTGTCAGTTCTTTCTCACTGCAGGTGACAACATCATGACAGTTTCGCTGGTTCAGAGATATCTTATTTCTCTCCGCTGTGAATTCTTAGTTTGTATATTTTCTGTATCCTCTTTCTTAGAATGCAGTTAGGATCCCTCTTTTGAAAGTATTGCCTGTTACCTCTAGAAATGTAGATCCTTTCCTATTAAGTCTTCTGTGCCTAGATTTAATCATATTTCATGATAATTTTATGTGATAGTATATAAACAGGTTCTGCGATTTCTGGCAAACTCTGAACTTTAGATTCCAAGTCTGAGATTTGATCTTTTAAGACTTCACAAAAGTAAACTTCTGTGCGACATTGAAATAACATTTGTTCTTGCTTTTTTATTTTAATAAAAATATGTGGCAACTGCTGGGAGCATGGCAGAGCCAGAAATAGACCAGGAGTAGAAAAAGCTACAGGAAAAAAACCCAGAATAATTGTTTACTTATTTTAAAGATCAATGTACCTTGTTTAAGATTTCAAAGATGGTTATGAATCAGGACAGACCTGTAAAGAACATGACTAGGATGTTGTCTTTCAGCTTTAAAACAAATTCATGGGATAGTTGAAGTGACAGTACTAGGTAGTAATGGATAATACTTTGCTGGTCTAGTATAGAAGTAGTTTATCAGACAAGTTTTGTTAGAGAAATAGCAACCTGAAGGATTTATTCTTCCTTTCAGGCTGGGATTAAGTAAAAATAGTATGGTTCACTTTTAGCCTTACAAAGTGTGCTTTGTGCTCTGTCATGTAGTAGCAAAGACACGTGCAGCCTTGCCAGTGGCCAAATACTCTAACTAGGTTTCGCAGTTTCTTTTTAGTCTATGAAATAAATATTCCAAGAAATAATACAGTTAAAATTACACAGTGTTTGAAGCATAGGCTTCCTGTTTGTTTCTGAAGATAAATTATTAGGTCTATTCTTATGGCCAGCCTTTCTAAAGCAAAGGCTACTTTTGCAAATACTGGAGAATTTGAGGTTGTGGAACAGATTGTTGCTTTTCAGAGTACGTGCTTATCCCTTGATAAAAAACTCAACCAGTTTTCTTATACAAACCCAAACAAACTACAGCTGTTCTTAAGAAGCTGGATCTCTTGCCTGGTGCTAGAATTTGGGAATAGGTGGACTATCTGGATTTCTTTCTTCTCTAAGGCACAGCATCTTTTAATGACATGTATCCTGGCTTTTGCAGAAATGCCCAGTTCCAGACATGGAGTTCAGGCTGTGTGCTGGATTTGGTTGTGTGGGAGGATTTGGGTCACTGTGTCCTATGCTTTGATCTTCTTTTCCCCGCTGCTAATGAATTCTAGTTGTTCCATTTAACTTTAACCTCATGCTCTAGAAAATGCAACTTGCTGTCTAATACAGAACAGTATGTAGGTCAAAGCAGAAAAACCTGAGCAGCGCTTCTGCTTTTTTCTGGAAGGGATCTGCTGAACCTTCTCCAAAAACGGTACAGAAGGAGGTCAAAGGAGCTGTGATACAACTTGGAAATATTTATTTAATTTTTTTTTTTTAAATAACAGTTCATCTAAATGAAAATAAAATGTGGTAGAGGGTAATTGGAATTATAGGGTTTCTTAACACTTTGCATTCTCAGAGCAGTATGGTGATCATGGACCTATGAATTTAGGTTTCAAAACTAGTTTTACTTTGTATTCTTCCATGCTAAAGCAGTATCAACTGCCTCCAGAATACTCATCTGCCTTCAGACCATTTTAAGTGCTATCCTGTATTTTTTCTTGGGGTGGGAGAGTACACAGGGGAGCAGGCAATAGAGTTTGGCAAGAAAAATAAGAGAAAGAAAAAAATGTTGAGTGAAGAAATGAGACTGTAGGGAAAAGTTTATGATCAAAAATAACCATAAAGTTATATGTTACATATCTTAGAAAATATTTTTGTATACGCTGTCTTAGCTGTGGCTTTATTTTAATAATCATTACCTGATCAAAGGTGTTATGATATGTTTTTGTTGTCTGAATGCTGATCTGGGCGAGGTTGTGGGGTTGTGTTTCTATTTAATCATAGTCCTTTTATTATAAACAAAGTAGGATTCACAATTCAGCCTGAAATGTTTTTTGGGGGAAAGGACGTAATCAATGTGTACTTCATTTTACCCTGCCATCTTATATTTGTTACGAGGAGATGGATTTTTCACTGGGGGAAGGAAGGGGTGGTGCAGATGTATCAAACAACATTATGTTGTCAGTGGAGAAAACTGGTTCTGGTTTGTATTAGAGTTAAACACATGGTCACTGTAATTTCTTTTATATTACCATAGCTTTACATATATTTCTGTAACTAGGGATTTAATGACTTTTATTTTATTCCTTAGGACTATTATGGGCCCTCATGGAATCAATCGAGCTGTTCACCGCATTTCTTTTTCTGATTGTCAAAATGGATTAGGTAATTAGATTGCACATTGTGTAGATACAGAGTAAACTAAATCTAAAAGCACCTGGTGAGCTTCTCCAGTTCACACTAGAAATTTAATTTATCTGACTTTTATGGATTTGACTATAAATCCATTTAGCACAGTAGGTGGAATAACCAATTTCTTGCTTGTTTCTTTTGTTTGATCTTCAGGAGTTAAAATTATTGGAGGTTATCGGGCACAAACAGCAGAAGATTATGGGATTTTCATAAAGAGAATTCTACCTGGAGGGGTTGCTGCTGTAGATAGTAAGTCATTTTATTTTTTTTTTTATTACAAACACGCTGCATATAAAATGCTGCCAAAAGGAGTTTTTATTTTACTTTGTGGATAAGGGTATTTAAAATAGCATAGTTTAGTCAGGATTCATGATGCTGTGGTTTACTTTAAGATAAAGAAATTCATCTTGGACCCTTCATGGGAAAAGATTTTAATACTCTTAAGTTCTTGAAAATGTGTTCAAATCTAGATATGGCTGATGGGAAAGCAACTGGCAATCTTTCAGCACTGCTACATAAGTGTTCAAATCCCTTTAATTCATAAGGGATAAGGGTGACGTTTCCTTTCTAGAAGTAGTATTTTTAATGAGTTCCAATAATTTAGTTTAATTTCTTTTTTTTTAAAGCGGTGGTTAAGATGGTCAGTGTTGAAAGAAAAAAATATACGAGGTAGAGTTTGCAGTAATATAGTTACAGAATGTACTTCTGTCCTAGGTCTGTACGTGGGGGTTTTGAGATTCCATCTGGTCTTGTGCAGAATGATCATTTAAAATAATCTAAATATACTTGAAAAGTGATAGTTCCTAAACTTAAGCTTTGCAGAAGGTTAAAAAAAGATTTTTTTCTAAAAATCTTTTAGATGTCTTTATTAATGTATAAAGCATTAATGTATCTATATGTGGTGATTTACATGCATGTTAAGAGCAAAATTCAACCGAAACTTAATTTCACAACTGTGAAATTAAAATTCCAGTCTCACAAATATTTGTGCTATGTGAAAATAGTACAAATAGCTAAATAACACTTATTTTCAGTGGCTTATCGCAGTTAATAAGACTGATTGATAGTTATTAGCCTTATCACTATAACCTAGCTTAATTAGGATCAGAACCTAATCTGCTAAAAGTCATAAGGTTGTTTATTGCATTAGGTCATGTAAAATTGAAAGAAAAAGCCCTTTTATTACCGTGCTATAACATGTTCACCCTTTTCCTGTTGATTCTCACACTACTGTTGATTTCATTACAAGGCCGTTTGCTCGCCGGTGACTTAATTTTGGATGTCAATGGACAAAATTTAACTGGAGTTACCAATGAAAGGTACGTTTGTACTAATTTCTAAATGTTTATTAGAGCTTAGAATATTATAGAATTTGTTCATTTTCCTACTTTTTTAGCATTACTCACTTTGTACTTCTTGACAGCACCTTGGTATATTTATCTGGTTGTTTTTTCCCCCCTTTCTAGGGCTGTTGACATCTTGCGAACAGCATCAGCATCTAATCACATGTCTCTGCTAGTTGCTAGAGATGAAGAAGCAAAGTAAGAGAAAAACCACTGTTTTAACCTCAAAACTAATAAAGAGCCAGTCCTACAGCTGAGGTTGGGTGGATGGGTTTGAATGCATTTTTTCTTTCAGATAGTAAAAAAATAGCATCACATTTTTTTGGTGTAGTATCTGTTACGAATTCATTCTGCAACCATTTGCATCTAAGTAGCAAGATCAGTCTAATTTCAGTTTAAAGAAGAGAACTGAAATGTTACGTTACCAGATAATGCCATTAACAATTATTTGCTGTGATTTCTTTTTTTTAATACTTCTCACATTTTAAAATAATAAATAAATGAGGAATCCATTAGACCTGCAGTACCACAAAACTGTATTATTTAAGCTGGACTTGCCTTCTGAAAAAAGGCAGATTTAGTTATTGTTTCCCCTCAGAAGTTTGCTTTTCAATCTTTAATGAGCTTTGAATTAGTTTGGGTAAGTAGGTTAAACTGTTCACTGCAGCAGGTAGCCCAAAATACATCCATTATAAGGACATTTATGTTAAATATTGCTTCTAAAGTTAAGCTGTTTAAAGTTAAGCATATAAACCAATATTGGCAGAGAATCATCAGAAATGCTGGGATCCAGGTCTGTATCCCCTTCTGACTTAAATCTCCGGAAGAAATGGCTGTTATGTAACTATATTTGATAATCATTGCAAGAGTATCTG
This sequence comes from Ceryle rudis, assembly GCA_033439905.1. Taxonomy (NCBI): domain Eukaryota; kingdom Metazoa; phylum Chordata; class Aves; order Coraciiformes; family Cerylidae; genus Ceryle; species Ceryle rudis. The sequence continues at coordinate 15,153 of JAAGNO010001241.1, forward strand.
CTGTTATTTGCCTTTCCTGGGACGTTCCACTTACAGACTAATCTCTGCATAAAGGAATTTTCTCTAAATTCCTTTAGCCTTTTGTCCCATTTAAGCTGCTTCTTTCCGCTCCGTTATTTTTTGTATTTGACAGTCATTTCAATCTCTCTGCAGCCTCTGATCTTTCCTTTTTTTTTCAGACTGCCTAGATATATGTGAGGTCCACTCTTAATCTGCTTTTATCTAAAGCATACTGACCTAGTTCCCCTAAATTCCTTGAATAATTAAAATCCATCAGTCCTCCTACTGTTCTGGTAGTGTGCCCAAAGGCCTGTGCAGAGTTCACCACTACACCCAGTCCCTCACTCGGACACCTCTGAATTTTACTGTGATTGTACATTTTTGTGATTGTACATTCCCGTGCTGAAAGATTATTTGATTTACATTCAGCTGTGTTTACGTGTGTTCCCTGGTTCTGGCATTACTTCAATAATTTTTCTCATTTAAAAGAAAATAATGCATCCGTCAGATTTCAACAACCCGCTGCAGTCACCAGAATTACTTGGGAATTACCTTCCCTGCTATCAATTAATTTATGTTCTCTCTCTCTCTAATTCTGTAATATTAATTTGCTGATGTTTCTGGCTTGCATCATTCCAGAGCATTTATATATTTTTAATCTGTCCACTGAGGTAATCATAGTTCAGATTATAAACTTTTTTTTTTTAATTGAGCTGCGTTCAGTATTAGATTAATCAAGAGTTTTTTGTTTTCTCTATAATGCATGTAATACAGAATGTACTTTTTTGCCACTTTTTTTGCCAGTTTGTTACACTATGATTATTTTCTGCAAAGAAATTCTGCTGCTTTTTTTTGTTTGTTTGTTTTAACAGTGCGCCTCACCAAGAATTGCTCTTTATTTCATCTGTTGGGGCTTTTTCAGAAAGATTTCTTACGGAAAAAGTTCAGCAAAACTCAAGAACATATGATATTTAACATGTAATGATAGCTGCCTCAGATGAAATAGACTGCAAATTTCTGAGAAAGCCGAAAGTTAAGAATTTGCATCTGGTTTACTTGTTCTTGAATAAATAATAAATATTTTGTCTATCCTCTTTTTGAGGTGCCACATCTTTTTTTTTTGACGGTCTCTTCTGGGTTCTTGTTCTATTCTTTTTTCCTTGCCTCTTCCGAACGTCTGACAGGGCTTGCCTCTTTCAGTTGAGGTTGAGCTTCCTTCTCTGAGGAGGGGTAACTGTTCAGCAGAACGGCAGCAGGTTTCAAAGGGTGTGTTTAATGCCAAATCCTGACAAAGAGAATCTTTGTATTGCCACAGGAAAGAATTTCTTGACCTGATGGATAAGTACGGCTCTCACAGTGACACCAACTCTGCAAGAAGTTCTCCAGTACTAGCTGGTGAGAGATGTAATCCCATGGGACGGACGGTAGTCACACTTCAGGAGAGCTGAGGCTTCCACTTAAAACTCTTTTTCATTTGGGCTGAGGGTATATTGGAGGAAGTGACTGAAAATCAGGCAAAACACACATATGTACTTTAACATTTAGTTTGATGTCTAAACATGTAACTTGAGGGATCAGTTTCCCCAAGTCTTAAAATAAATACGCTAGCATCTACTTTCAGCAATTTTAATTAATGAATAATGTCAAAATTGTTTGTAGATGAAATGTACCTTCAGATATCAAGGCACTAGTAAAATTTTGAGCCAGAATACCATAAATTCTAATCCTCATGGAATTGTTGCCTAATTAATTAGGATGCCTTTATAAAGCATGAGTGCTTATTCTTTAGAAAAGATTTTTTTTTTTTTGCACCCAGTTTGAGAAAAAGAATCATCCCGTGATGTGTTTTAAAGAATTATTGCTGGAACCCTGCATGGTTCAAAATTCTTAGCTGTGTAGACTTAAGCTTTCTATGGGTTGTCTGCTTATAGTTTGTTTTCTAACATGACAATTGTCCTACTGAACGAACTTGCATGAGCTGAAATTTTGTACGTGGGGTTTTTTTCCCAAATGTGTGATTTATTTCTTTTTTTTTTTCATTATTTCTTTAAGCAAAATCTATAGAAAGCCCTTCTTCTGGGTCATCGTCAAGGTCACAAAGTCCTCAGTTACATCCAAAGGACAGTATCACCACCATCAGCAGAAATAATTCTGGCCCAGCACCATCGCCAAAGCCTGCAAAGTAATTTCCAAACCTCTTTGTAACTTTCTTGTGCAAAATATAGAAAATGCTGTATTTGGCTGGTCAGGAAAGTCTTGGCTTGAGCACTAAGTGTTAAACTTTTGTTTTGTTTCTTTGTTTAAGTCCCACAAATTATAATACCATTGATACTGCAAACTTGCCGTTTTAAAAAATTTCTTTTTTTCTCATTTATTTATTGCTTACATGGCAGAAATAGATTTATCAGGTTGATTTTTGATCTTAGTGTCTCCTAACGAATTAATGCTTCTCATTTATGTGTACCTAGGTACTCCTATAAGCCGTGGATATGTATAGTAGAGAGGAACTTCTAGCCTTGTAAAATAATATATCGATCCTTCTTGTAATTGCCAGAAGTAACATCTGAAGTTACTGATTTTTGTAGTAAGTGGGGAGTGTAATGTTTAAAGATTGAGATTAAATGTCCACTATTCTATTTGTTGCTGTAGTACATATTTCTGAAATCAGTAAGGTAAAGAAACTGTAAGTCTTTATCGAGTATCTAGTTCTGTCAAGTAATTCTACTTTTCTTTGTCTTCGTAGGGATAGTGCATTTCAGATTATCTCTGTTTGCAAAGGAACAAGTTTAGGTTTGAATATTGTAGGAGGAATTAACAGAAACGAAGGGCCTTTGGTATATATTCAAGAAATTATCCCTGGTGGTGATTGTCATAAGGTAAAACCTCGTTTCTCTCCCTCCCCCTTCAGTCATGTCTTTTTTTGCCTTCATTTAGTACCTACTTCAGTATTGAATATTTACAGTTATGTTTTAAATATGGAGTTTGTTTGTGTTTCTCCTTGCTTTCTCTTTAAACAGAATTATCTCTTTGCACTATAGAATGGTTACATGGTAATGAAAATTGTTCATGAGTTCATTTGAGGTAAATGAGCATCTTATTCCCCAGTTTACATATAAGAAAATAAGAAATCAACATGATAAAAGGTAAATCAGCAAGAATGGGACAGAGCTACAGATCACATCTCTTTTTGTTCTTGGACATTCAAAAAATCTTCTTTCCCTTAGACTCAGTTTAGATAGATCCTTGCAGTTGGAAAGCATTGTGTAGGCAAATTAGAAAAAATGTATTCTGATGGTGCAGACTAATAAAATGTATGAATCAGTGCTGATTGCTGTTTTCATTTATGGCAAATGCAGTATGTAAATCAGGAGGGCTTGTCAGTTAAACAAAGCAAAAAACAGCAGAACTGTCTGGTTCAAGTACATAAAACTGTTTATTCAAGTGTTTCCTTTTGCATCCTGAGTCGTTACAAATATTTTGCTGTGTAGATAACCAGATTTTCCCTCCTGCCAAGCAAGAGGGTACAAGTGAATTTCACTAGCAGTGAGTTTTGCCTCAAAACAGTCTATAACTGTAGAATTAATTTTTGTAGATTAAGCCTAATCCTAAAATGGCAAGGTGGCAGGAAAAAAATGCAACGTTTATCCAGGACTTCTTTTAATAGATAAATAGTAATAATTCTTCTTTTCTTTTCTCCTATTTTGTTGTAGCTTCTAAAACATTTTTTCTTGTTGTAGACATGTAATTTAAAGCACGTCATATGTAATCGATAGACTGAGATTGAGACATCAATTTGCAGTAGGTTCTAATATTAGCAATTGTAGAAGTAATTTCCCAATTTTGGTTATCTTGTTGGAGAAAGCTCAGTACCAGGCGTATTGTAAATCTCTGCCACGGGAGGGCAGCATTGAAATGGATATCCCTTCCTTCACTTGCATCCAGCAAAAATTAAAAGATCTACCACCTTTTTCTTTAATCAAAACCAAATCACTAAGTAATCACTAATAAAAAAATTTGGTAAAGTGCTATCATAGGTTTGAAATAACACAGCTAAAATTAAGGCATGTGGGGATAAAATATATATACAATTATACTGGTCTTGAAAAAGTATTTAACTTCTTTCCTATCTACCTTCTTCTGTACACGGTTTGTTTCACATGGTCAGATTGATTCTGTGGTTAATTTCTTAAGAGCTGAAAACCACAGATATGTTATGTGTAATTTGATGTGTATAATATTAGACAAATGACATAACTAACTCTGTAACCACAGGTGAATTACATGAATTTTCAGATAAATTCATGAGGTCTCTCTTAAAATGTGAGTAAAGAAAGCTTTATCTTAGTGAGAAATCTAGCCTGACATGTTTAAAGTCTTGTCTTACAGCCTCTGAGACAGAAACATGATCTATTCCTGTGGTGGTAGAAAGTTTGCAGTGAATTCAACAGAAGCACAAAGTTGACAATATTATTCCTGTCGTGGTTTTGACTGGTGAATTTCTAACAGACCAATCTGGTTTTCTTGTTAAGATTAATATGACCAGCAAGTGCTTGAAGAGTCCTATGTATAGCCAAGAATATTTGGGTTTTAAATGCAAATTAATCCAGCTCACAGCTAAATTAATTAGCAAAGGAGCTTCCTTCCTGTAGTCAGATGGGTTCATACTCCTTGCTGGAAAAATTATTATCTGCCCTTTGTTTGTTTGAGGGTTTTAAGAGAAATATGCGTCTAGGTCCCAGTTTCTTCTTTACACAATGTCTGAGGTACAATCTGTCTGATGCAGCTTTTTTAATGACTGCTGTCATGGTGATTATTGATCATTTCATTTGATCTGCTGTTTATATCTGGAAGATTATCAGGCAAAATGTATAGCCAGTCTTGACATTTCTGGTCCTACCAGATCCAGAATAATATGTTTAAGTGCTGAGATTATATAGTCCTTTCTATAGTGTTAGCAATTAATTTAAAATTTGTGGGTTTGGGGTGGGTTGGTTTTTTTATTTATTTGTTATGTTAGGATGGACGATTGAAGCCTGGAGATCAACTCGTATCCATAAACAAAGAGTCAATGATTGGTGTCTCCTATGAAGAGGCGAAAAGTATAATCAACAAAGCAAAGATGAGGTATCTGTTACTGTCAAACAACCACCCTTCCAAAATGGTTTAGTAGATGACATTTATGATCAGATTAGTGTGAAATGTCTTGTCATGTGTACTTAGAGGGATAATAATTTTTTTGTAATATATATTCTTTCATAGGAAAAATCTCAAATGCAACTTTTAGACCTGTAAAATGATGATGCTCTCATTCCTTTCAAAAGAAAAAAAAAGCCAAACCCACAGCATTTGCCTTTTTAAATGATGGGGAATACAACACCCTTTTAGGAAAAATAATTAACTAAAATCACACACGGTGTTTGGGCAAATATAATTGTTTGCAAGAGTAATGTATACTCTTAGGAACAGTGTAATATACAGTATATTGAAACTGTTTACATTTTAATTTTAGGTTTGAAAATTTCTGGGAGATAGCTTTTATTAGACAGAAAAATATTCCCAGTTATTCAGAGAATCTACAGCGTCCTTCCAGCCTCTCGACTTCTTCTGTAGCATATGGAGAGCAGCCATCTGCAGTACTTAGTTCTCTTACATACCCTAATGGGAAGCTTGTTTCAACGTTCACTCCCAGTGCTGTAAGTATCCTTACTACTCCTCTTAGTTTAAAGTGAGCAAATGGATGTTTTTCCATATTTACTGGAATTTCAGTATAGGGTTATTTTAATTCAGTTTCTATTCTAGTAAGACAATGACTGGCTCTTTTTCCTGCACAATATGAATTCTTTAGAATATTAAGACTTTTCCAGAAAGCATGTTGTGTAACAGTAGAGTAAACCACACTGATGAGAGGAGAAAGAGGTTTTTTTGACTTGTAGTAAGAAAACAAATCAAATAAAATAAGCATTAAGCATGTTCTTAGATACAAAGTTCTCCTTACTGTTTCTCTAGGAAGTAAAGTCTCAGAATTATATATATAGTTACATATTTCAGAGATAAAGGACTCTCTGATTACTACATATGTGTGAGTACAGTACAATCTCAAAAGTTACACTTCATTATGATGAGATTTTTTGCTTAAAAAGCAGAGTCCCAGAAGAGCATGGGGCTTTTTTCCCCTTTTGGCTCAGCAACAATTGTTGGTTTAATTCATACAGCTTACCATTAGTGTAAAGAAGAAATGTTGATTCTAAGAAAGAAGACTTTAAAAGTACTCTATTAATTTTTCAAATTAAAAAACATACCAGTTGGTTTTTAAAACTAAATAATATCCTGTCTTTGAACAAGGAAGAATAAAATGTTCCATGTCAAACACAGAGTCAAAACAGATGATTCTCAATTCTTCTTAAGTTTGTACTTAAAATTCTTGCCCATTTTTCTTTCCTATTAAGAGATACAACCATTGAAACATGTTGCCTAGAGAGACGGTGCTGCCTTGTGGAGATATTCAAAACCTAACTAAGGCTTTGATAAGTTTTTTGAATGGCATGCCATCTCACCGTCCCACTCCCCCCCAGTGCCTTCCCTGATCTCCTGGGGTAGTTTTGATCTATCCAACGCTTTTTCTTCCCCTGCTCTTCCTTCTTCTTCCTCTCCCTCTCCTTTACATTAGTGTGTATTTGTAGTTTGGCTTGTGATCTGCTTTAGAAATTGTATTTCATGACTTCTGATTTTTGTTCATAGACGGAAGTTGGAACCAAGATGGGGGAGCAATCTCCAATTACTTCTCTAGACAGCAGTCCTACTGATGTGTCTGCCACGGGTAAATGCTGATTTAATTTCCTGATTTAATAGCTGTCATACAGAAAATAGTACATCGTGAGACTTAGTAGCCTTTACAAAAAAGAATATTGCACTACTTTTGTAGTACTAAATAAAGGACTAAGATCAATGGATTGTTTAGTAGCTGCTGTCAAATATAACTTACATTGTCTTTAACAAACAGCTGAAACCAAACAGAGATGAGCGATCACAACATTTGCTATACAGCGGTAATGATAATAGACGCGGTAGCAACCAGCTAATGAAGACTCACATATAGATCAAGATTAGGTTGCCATAGAAACTGTGCTTTCTTGATTTGGTGGAACTCTGTGGATGCATGCTGCTTGCACTTTTTCAAATCAGGGCAGCATATTGGAGGGATAGCAATACCATGCAGACCTCTTCAGCAGTTTTTCAATTAATAACAAATAGAATATATATGTGTATTTTTATAGTTGAGGGTCCTGACATTCAAACAAAGACAGTAGTCACTTTGATCGTGTCTCTAAATATGTACTCTGAAAACAACAGTGATACTGTGAAAATAGAGCTTGTAGAATTTGGTCAGAACCAAATCCAAACTGAGCAACTATAATTCCTTTGGGAAACAAATGTTTTGTATTTACAAAAAATGAATATGCAGCAGTCTGACATAATGAGAGTCTCAACTGATGCAGTCACATGACTTGTTCTGTTCTGTATTTCTACATGAACACCTGAACTATATTCTTTCTCTTCAGGAGGTAGTAAGCGAACATAACCTGTGCTTCTCGATTTGATGTCTACTATACCTTAGGAAGGACAAACATGCAGGATCCGATTCATTCGAGACGTTGCTCCACTGATATTAAATTGCACCTGTATTTATTAGTATTATCATATTAGATATTCTAATTTTAAATAAAATGGTCTCCATATTGCAAACCTGACCAGTTGGCCTCCTTCCTTGAAGGGTGAGCTGACTGAATGTGAACTTTTGAAACTGGAAAGGTCTACAACCTATTGAAGACACCTGGAGTTTAATGATCACACAGTTTTTTCATATGGATCATGAAAAACATCACAACCAATTCAATGGAACGAGACAAAAGGCTTATTTTTAATATATTCACAATGTAAGGCTCTTGGTTAATATAATGCAATATGAAGGAGCTTCGTTGTTCGTTCAAGAGACCAAAAAGGCCACAATTAGTCTTATTTAATAGCACAAAGCTGCCACTTCTCTCACCCTGCCCTTTTTCAAGGATAACCTTTCAAAGATAGCCTTGAAAAAATAGAGTAGCTCTTAAAATTTTATTTTTTTTTAAACGCTGTAAGAAAAATCAGCATCATTTTGAGAAATTCTTGCACAAAGTCATACACAAGGCTTTTGCATTCTGAGTTGAAAGGAAGTGTGCCAATTCAGCTGAGGTTCTAGCCCACCGTCTTCAGAATTTAATATAGCATGTGAGAGGTGTTAGTGTCAGAGATTTTCAAGATGTTTTGGTTTATGCTTTTGGCATATAAAGAGAATGTAAATGACTTTTAGCTTGGAAACAGATATGCTGTGAAACTTTAAAAAAAAAAAAAAAGAAAAAAGGATTCTATGTGATTCCTTCTGTTCCTGTAGAGAGAATCTCAAACTGCAAGATTCTTTAGTTTTCAAATGCTGGCTTTGGTTTCAGTACCTATCTAGTCCATCAATGAAATAATGAATTAAGATCTAAATATTTATAAATAATGAATGCAAACAAATATTCCATGTTCTTCTAAAAAAAAAAAAAAAGGAAGTAAATTACTTTGTTCTATTTACATACATCTAAAATCTTAAGAAATTGATAGTTAAATGCTCCTTTTGCCAACTGTCTGGGGTCAAAGGTTGCTGCTTCTTATGTTATACCCCAAGGTGTGTCTGAAACATGACAAAGCCCTGACTTCATTTCTTGAGTTCCGTTAAAACTAAGCACACACACCAAAAAAAAAGCAAATACTTGGAAATCTTGCATATGGACTGCTTAGTACTGATAGATTCTTTTCCTTTCCTCAGCTTAATCGTTTGTGTATGTTGGAAATAAAATAGATGCACCAGAAGTTATTAATGCAACTAGTTAAAACTAAGTAAAGTTGTATTTCTAACCGTAAGGACTGGAGAGGAGGGGATGGTGGATGATGGCTTAATGGATGGTAGTTCTTGGAAAAGAGCTCCTCCCCAGGAAGGGGCCTGCTGGGATTCAGTCTAAGCTACCTCCACAAAGCCCTTAGTTGGCAACAGGTCATTCCCTCTCTTTCCACAGTGTTTTCCAAATCACTAGAAAAGCTTCTGGGAACTGTTGATTATGCTGAGGGTGTGTCTTGAATGTGTTTCTCTGAATTCACAAGTGTTTCCCTTTCTGTTTCCAGAACAACTGTGTATCTCTCAGAGAAGAGAAAATACCACAAGTATAAGCCATATGCTTGACAGATCGCTCAAAATTATTCCTGGTTTCTTTCTGCTAGTTTGCTACTCGTCACTTTTTGATGTGAAAAAAATAGTTTAAATGATTGATAACCGTAATTTTTATTACAATTATGTCCTTTAAAAAAAGTCAATCTAAATATTAACGTTTATTTGGGGCAAGTGGGTATTTAGCTGGCTCCATTTGATGAGCAGAGCTTTAGAACAAATTTTTCAGAGCAGCAGTTGCAACTATATCATTATTTAATTTTATTTTTTTCCTTCTTAGTTATTACCCCCTGCGAGAATGATGATTGTGAGCTGCAAGGAAGGAACTCTTTTATTCGTCTCAAAGCAGAAAAGCTGGAGAGGGTAAATGTTATAATCTTTTGGGTTTTACTTTCTTTCCCGTCATGATGCATGTAAAACACCTGGAGAGTATTTCTAGGCTGACAAACTTTAAGGTATAAATTATACACCAAATTTTGTATTTGAATAGTTCTTTCAGGTTGCAGACCGAGATTTCATTTTATATATTGGGCAAATTACTGTTTTTGTTAATCTAATTACTGATTAACTCTTCTGGGAATCTGAACATCCCTCAGGATTTTTAAGGCAGTTATTAAGGACAAAGGGTTTTGCTTATTACACTCATCTGTATTCAAGGTTAAATAATATCTGAACATCTCTCAATTAGAAGGAAGAGTCACAGAGTGTCTCTGGAATAAAAGTGTTGTCAGTGAGTGTGTATTATGATACAAAGGCTCTTTGAAGTATAGCTCTTTAATTGCTCCCCCATGTCCCTGCAGTCATTATCCCTAGTACTTTTTTTTTTTTTTCTCCAAAATAAGTTTTCTCCTTCCAGGCACTGAATTATCTTGGGATTCAGCCCACAGATGAACAGCAGCAAGCCCTCAGGCAGCAACTTCAGAAAGATTCTAAAGGAACGGTGTCTTTTGGAGGTAATAATTTGTTAATTACCATGGAAAGGAATGGAATGTAGGAATATAGAAATGATAGATAATAACCATTAGTATGTTTTCTGACAGTATTGGGTTGCTGCTGCAAATAAAATGATACTTTGAGGCAACAGCCTTATTCTACTGTATAAAAATAAGCTTGGAATTCTGAAACGAAGTAATTGGAAAGCAAATTACAAATTTATCTAATTTAGAGAGGCCTTGAGAAAGTTTTCATTTTGTTGTCACAAATTCGTAAATTTTTGCCTTGACAATAGGGTACTGTTATTGTTCCCCAAATTAACTGGGAGAGTATTGATGGTTAAAGAGACTTCTTGAAGCAACTAAAATTACAGATTTTTTAAGTTGTTTAGTTTGTGAGAAGCAAGAACATTTCTACTATTGCATATAGAAAGAGATTTGTCTGGAGACAATCACGATTCGTCTTCTAGCTAAACCTAGTTCTGATGGGAATGAGTTGCTTCTCTTGGTTATGACAATTTTTGTAGGTGACACTAACAATTTAAAAACATTTTTCATAATAGTATCATTTCACATGATAATTCTGATCCTAAAACTGATGGAAATTTCTCTTTTCCTAAAGTTTCTGAAAAACAGCATCAAACACTAATATGTGAAAAACAATTTCTTGTACTTAACCATCCAAAAAACCCACTTGATTTTAGTAGCTGTGTGATATAGTAGTAGTTGTGTTGCATCTAGTGATACTGCTACCAAACTGAACTCATGAACAACAGCAACAAAATCTAAACTGCTTTTTAGATTTCGTTGAAGTTTCAAGGAATCTGTTCTCTATGCAATTGAATGCAACAGATGGTGATCAAAAGCCGGTAACATTTGGGGTCAATGAAATTGCCAGCTTACTGGATTCACAGGTAAAATACATGTCTGTGCAGCGTTTAGCTGTTGGGAAGAAGGTTATTGGTGAGCTTATTATATGTAAGATTACTCCAAATCTTGGGCAGATGTTTAGAACGGCTCCTTATCACGGTGCTCTTTAAGATAACCTAGTTTCTCTGAAGCTTTTTAAAGCAACCTACTTTGCAGAGAGCAATTCATGTAATTATGTTGTGAGTTGTTATAACTCTGGACAGCAGTGATTTACTGAGGTTTCTTAATGGTTTCTTAATTTTCTACTGCTGCTACCTGTGTGAGTGATAAACAATTATTAGACCCAGAGATTTGAACTACTGCTACAGTGAAAATCACTTTATTCTAGAGGGGACTTTAAGAAAGAGCATTTGCAGCATAGGGATACTAAAATAAAATTATGCGTTATTTAAAATATTGAAGAAAACAGGCACTATTAGTATTGTATTCTTGGATTTTAAAAAATATTTTTATTAATCCTTTGTAACAGGAAAAACAATTGGAAGATAAGTTGTCAGAATTTTCTAAACCTTTTCCTAATATTCTGAGAACTTTATTTTAAAATAAAGTTTATCCTGTCATTTTATTAACAAGGCCTTTTAAGATAACACCTTAGGGAGAATACAATAAGCGATACATTCTAACCTTACGTATTTAAATACACACAGTTTGTAACCTGTGATTCTTTGGAGGATGACATGGAAAGACTTAAAAAAGAAAGAAATGAAGCTTTCAAAGAAATGAGTAAATTAAAGGTAATGTTTAATTTTTATTTGCTTTAAATTATTCAAGAGACTGATTTATGTTTGAGTGTATATAGTAATATACTGGTTTTCTTTTGTATTTTATGTGCAATTTTTGATGAAGGAATAAAAAGGCAGAGCAAACTGTCCTAATTTTGTTGGAAGATCATATGTTTACAATATATTTCTGGAGACAGTGATATTTATTTGTTACACTGAATATTAGCACATATTAAAATCTAATTCAGAGAAATGAGACTAAGCACACGTTTCACCAAAGCGAGTTTGAAGAAGAAGTTTTTAAATTTTTTTTTTATTAAACTTTGTTAAAATTTTTAACCTTCTGAAAGTGGTGTTCCAACAGGCTTCTGGCATCAGTAGGTGAGAGAAAGAATGGTCAAACATACGATGTTGAAAATAACTTGACGTGAATATTAGGTTGTACAGCAATCTGTTAGAGCCCCCAAAATGTCTTTATTCATCTCAGTTGTTAGGTGGTGAAGTAACAGGAGGCTTAAAATTTATATTTTACTTATATCACAGAAATGTTCAGTAGATAAACCTCAGATGCTCAAGAAACTTAAATAGTATCAATGAACTCTCTGAAAAAACTAGCTTTTAGACATTAAAATATGGGTTTGTCACAGGCTTTATAAAAGCTGTTGATTATTATTTCCACCAGAACTATTTTAATGTGTGTGTTTCTGGTGATTTTAAAATCATTGACAGACATATGTTGTGGCCTAGAAACACAGGAGTTGTACAGGAGGCAGTAAGTACATTGACAGAAGTATTGCAACCTGTAGTTTTGAAAGAGATGGTTGGGGTTTAGGAATAAAACCTCTTTCTCTTTCAGACCTAATTATGAATTATTTCTTCATTTTTTTTTAACAGGAAAAATTGTCTGAATCTGTGAATTTACAGAAACAGTTAACAGAGGAGCTACAAATAGTCAAGCAAGTATGTGGAAGTTTCTTAGAAATCATTTGTCTTTTTTTCACTGGGGGTTTTTTTTTTGATTTTTTTTTTTTGTGGAAGGGAGAAGGCAGCACTTCTTTCTCTCTTGATGCTTGTATAGACTCTACTTTCATTCACATTGGTTTCAGCACAGAGAGGTTCTTTTGTTCCTGCAAAGCTTTTGATTAGAACTGGAGGATATTGATCTGTAAGTTTTTAGAGGAATAATACTTCTCTGCTGTTGAATGGAGGTAGGGACCGTAAGACAATCTGCATCAGAGAAACTGGATAATGATGCAGTAGTACCTTTCTGGTCTGAAGTGTTCTTGAAGTGATTTTGCTCCTCTTAGGCAACAGTGTGTCTTATCAACAGTCTACCATTACCTACTTTATATGTCGACCAGAGTTTTAAGTATGAAAAAATAGACACACTTGACAATTCTACGTCATATTTACCAGGAAAAAGTGGTATTAAGTGTTTTGTGAGGCATATCTTGTTTCTGTCTCTATCTCTATTTAGCCTTCTTGTATCTCTTACATATATTTGGAAATTTCCTTTCAGTCTCATGTCATTTGTAGCCTGGATTCAAAACCAAGTAATTCCTCTTACTGGGAAGGTAGACTTGGACAAAGATGGTTTATGAGGGTCTGGTTTAAGGGAAGCAGTGCCCATTTTCTACCACACGAGGTCCTCGTACTTTTATTTTTCCCTGCAGTATTGTTTGTGATGGTGAAGGTCAGCTTTGCAGTGCAAACCTCCAGGGGATAGATACTCTGGTTTTCTAGTAAGCGTTTTAAGCAACTTCTTTTGTAAAGGTTCCATATAGAGAAATTAAAGAGAAATTATAAAATATATGTAATTGCAGCCCTGTGTGACTTACTTTAGGAGATACAAGCAGGGTTTTAATGGAAATTTTAGTTCTGTCTATACTTGGAGCATTTCAAGTGTTTTACATCTATTTCTGTAGTTTAGAACTAATGTTGACGCTGAGATTCATGGTGATCCAAAGCTTTAATAAAATAGGCTACTGCAGTATAAGTTGCCATTTAACTTGTGATGATACATTCCTGTTTGAGCTGAAGTTAGTGAAATGAATTCATAAGTATTTTATCGAGCCCTAATGGCCTGATTAAAAGTGAACAAACCAACTAACTTAAGTATGTACTTAAGGTCTTCTGAATTCAATACAATTTTTTTAAAGCTTTTTCTTCAAATCACTGCTCTCCTGCAAAAGCCAAGTTTTAAATGAGGATATAGGCTACCAGTCATATATGGGGAGTACCTCGTGTGGTATTTCTATTGTCTACTAATTGTGAATTGCAGAGATTCCAGCTTAATGAGGACAGGCGTGCAAATATTCTGGTTAATGAACATGTTTTGTTTGTACCAATTCATTAAACAGTGCTTTAATCAGTAGCTACCAGGATAAACAAATTCTTAAGATTAGAAATACTGCTAAATTTGAAATGAGGTAGCAGTTATTTTCTAATACTGGTCTGTGACAATTAAAATATTATTAATTGATATATTTTTACTTTGAGACTGTGACATAGCACTATCTGTGGGACTTCCTTGAAATCATATGGAAGCTGAAATTGTCACAAAGCATAGAGAGGCACTGTGCTGCCTGAAACTCCTGGGACGTACCAACCTGAATGATCTCTTCTTTTCCAGAGCTTTTTTTATGCAGTTATTGTCAGCTGAAGTACTTCAGCTAAATATAGTGAATGTGAAAGGTCGTAAAGATAGGATAGTGTTTGTGGTATCCCACACTGCTGGACTTGTATTTCATAGGGCCAAGATTTGCTATTCTATGTTTGTTTTTTTCTAAGGGGAAAAGAGGAGCCTTGAAGACTAGGACTTGAATGGCTGCTATTTTGAAAGCAGTATGTAATTTATTTCTCCTTTCCTGAAAGGAGTATTGAGTTTAGTTTTATTTTATTAGCTTTTTTATTTTAATATATAGTAAAGATACTTTAAAAAGTTTATAAAGGATGTTTTCAGCATACAATTTTTGTTAAAATTAATGAATAAACATTACAGAATGCTAACTACAATTTGCTTTGTAGTTTAAAAGAATATCATGGTTCCAGTGTTTGTGGTGGCTGGAGTATTACGTGGATAAAATGTTCTCCTGATACTTTAATTTAACCAAGGAAGAAGCAGAACCTGGCTTTGAAAGAAACCTGTACCTTGAAATTGATTCTGTAAGGGTTCTGTTTTCTCCTCCCGTTGGCAGTTTCTTATTTGTTGTAGCAGCTTCATACCAGCTTTTAGGACAAATGGTCCCATCAGGCATTTACAGAGATGAAATATCAGTCATAGAATGGTAGGGGTTGGAAGGGACCTCTGTAGATCATCGAGTCCAAACCCCCTGCCAGAGCAGGAACACCCAGGGCAGGCCACTCAGGAACAGATCCAGGTGGGTCTTCAAAGTCTCGAGAGAAGGAGATATTAGCAGCTGTAGATTCCATTTCTGTTGCGTCTTCTTTCATACAAGCAGTTGAATGGAACAAGAGACAGTGTAGCTGAACGCTGTTACCCATCTGTTCTTCACCGGTGGGGGTCCCTTACCTGGATAAGTAAGAGTACCCATGGTGTTGCCGCAGTGTCAGCTTCAGTAACTATGGGGAATTCTTCAGTAGAATGGGGAAACCTCATGGTATCGCTTCCCTTCGTGTCTCTTGCTCTAGCAAACAGCTCTGGTTTGTCAGAAAATTTTGCTAATTCAGTTGTAGTGAGGATAATTTTGTCATTGTAATGTAAGAATTTACTGTGTGTTGATTATTCCTTTAGGTCTTTCACTGCTGAAATCTGGTCGTGCTTTGTCTGCTATTACAGAGAAATTAATATTCAGCAGTTGGGTTTCTGAAAAGAACAATGGAGGAGTAAAGGAAATTCTGGAATGTAAGAGATTAAACCTTTATCTCAAGGAGGTCTTATTTCAAAATTACACCACCTCTTTTCATCATAGCACTTTTCCCATGACTTTTCTGATGTCAGTTTATCTAAATAATTCCCATTTGCGCATTTTTAAGATGCCACCCTTTGTCAAGGCCTCTGTTCATTTATATCAGTCAAACTAACATCAGAGCATCTCTTCACTTTCGTCTCCAAGACTACTTTTCTTATCTCCAGCCTATTACTGAACGATACCTTTGCTACTGAAGGCTACCGAGTCATCCTCTGTATGAACAGGGTCCAGCTTTTCTTGCTGTTGAGTCACACTGTTTCTTACAGTGGCACAAAAACGCCCTCTACAGAGGCAGTTATTTTGACCTCTACTCCTGTAGATTCATGACTTCTTAGAAGCCCCTGTGTTCTCTGAATTGTTTCTAGGAAAAAGAACTGCTATGAGCAGCTTGCAGGAGAGATGGACTGTTCAGTTGGTCTTTCAGCGAGTGCTTTCAGTGATGGCCCCGTGCACTGCTTTTAGTGCCATGCAAACAGACAACTGTAAAATGAACTAGCCAAGTAACAGAAAAATGTGCAGCAATGAGCTGCTGAAGAGTCTGTGCTTCCAGGTGGAGATGATCATCATGTGGATCCAGCTCATCTACTGCTTTGTGCTTCCAAAAGAAAAAAAAAAAAAAATCATTATACTTGCTGTCAAATTAAAGATTATTTAAATATATCTCTTGTCACTCATGGTCCTATAACAGAATCCTCTAAACTATAAAACACCAATGTCATCTGTATTCACTAATGAAGTTCCTGTTTGCTACATGTGTGATTCTTCTAATGCTTTCTTTTCCAAAAGTCCAGAATGTCCCTGGCAATTATCCAAACTGGTATGATGTTGCAAAACCATTTTAAATATGAGGAAAATGATGCTCTCTACATATATATGTCATTGATATTACTTTACTTATGGACTGAAATAAAATATATTTAATTTATTAAGACTAACAGTGTACAGTTTAAAAGTAATCTGAAATTGTGATCATTTTACAGAAGAAAACATTGTAGGAAAATATAGGAAAGCCTGACTCGAAGGATATTGATTGCATAGAGTGAACGCTCCTAAGTTAGGAAAGGACAGAATTATATCTGTTTTTGCAGCTTAACTGACCTCTTTAGACATTTATATTATGACACCTGTTAAATATAATGTGATATTTCTTCTATAAAAAATAGGGAGATTTGGTCATTTAGGTTTTTCAAGAACAGTGATTTCACGCCTACTTTCTAGAAGGTTATTTCCTACTTCTTATGGATTCATAGCATGTTTCTCCCCCACCCTTACCGGTTTCCCCTCTGGTTCATTCCCAACCAGGATATAGTTCTAATCATAAGGTGTAATAGGTAGACACACAACAAGATAAGAACAGCTAGTATCCTTAACTGAGGAATTTGTACAAAGATTTTCCAGCTCTGTGAATTTGTATATTTAAAGCTTATCATTTTTGTGATTCAGAAAATTCCTGTGAAGTGACTTTTTCCATGGATTAATAAAAAGCTGAGGGGAAAGATGGTGTACTGGTTTTGGTGCCAGTGAGGCTGTATAACTACATTTTTGATGAGCAGTTTTTGTTGGTTTTTTGGTTGGTTGGTTTTTTTTCCTAGTGTAAACTCATCTGTTGTCCAGACCTTTAGTTTGATTTTCTAAATTTACAGATCAAAGTTAACGTGAATTAATATTCAGCAGTAAAATTGTCTGGGCATTATCCTTCTTGAAATCACATTTTGCAACATTTAGGGATTACGTTAGCTGAATTAAAAGCTAACAGTTTCCAATTTCCTGTGTTCCATACATTATTTATAGATAAATTTTATATAACACTGTTCTGTGATAATCAGGATAACGATATAAGAGCAGGAACTGGGCAGAAAAATTAAACCCCAGCACTTATTTTGAGAACAGTGTGGACTGAACACTTGCATTAGAAGTCCATCTACATAATGTGCGAACTCTGAATTGAGTGCGAATTCAGGCAATAATAATAAAATGAAATAACATCTCATTAAAGTACTTTTTTTCATATGGAAGTGATGGGGCACATTAACAGCATCAGGTGCATTTTTATAAAACCTTTCACTCAATTAGATTTACAGCAATCATAGAATTTGTGTTTTAATATATTAGGAAAATTCTCTTCCTCTGTAAATATTTATTTTTGGTTTGCACATTTAAAGAGTAACAGCTGAACCATCTAAGTACTAAAAGGTAGCCCTAATGCCAGCTGCAGCACTTTTGAGCTAAATCGGGAGTTAGCTGGAGTTGTAACTTTTCAATTAAATTCTATCATCTATAGGAAGCCAAGGCAGCTGTAGAAGAGACGAGAGCCCTGCGAAGTAGGATTCATCTTGCAGAAGCTGCACAAAGGCAAGCTCGTGGAATGGAGATGGACTATGAAGAAGTAATTCGCCTGTTAGAAGCTGAAATTGTAGAGCTGAAGGCTCAGCTCGCTGATCATTTTGGCCAAAATAAAGTAAGCAAAGCAGTCGCCTGTCGTAGTTACCATGGTTTCCTTGCTGTTGTCATGTATCTTGTTTTCATTTTCTTTTCATCTGCTTTTCTAAAGTAGGTCACTGTTTGTCTTGTATTATTCAATAACTGGAAGGATGCGTAGTGAAGGGGGTAATGTGAAGTGTATGACTCTTCCTTTATCCAGATATCTTTGGGCTGGAAAACTAGGAGCTAGAAGCGTATGTGGGTCGTAGGTCAAAATGGCACATTTCAAGCATTAAAGTGTGGAATAGTTTCCGGACTGCAGATATATTGTCTTTGAATATTCTATGTGTATTTGTCTGCTTTTGCATTTATGTAAAAGCCGCCTTCATATTAATGTTTCTGTTAGGCAAATAATAATCTAAAGCCCAGTACTGTTCTTAAGTACATTTAGATTTAATCAAGATAATAATTTAAATGCTACTAACAGTATCCTGCCAAAAAAAACTTTTTTTTTTTTTTTAAACTGAGTCTCATATTTTAAAACCACTTCATCTCCAGTGAGGCATTTCAAAATGTGCTAAGGAATAAAATATTGGAATCGCTTTTAATTTTTTGCCTGTAATTATGGATCCATTTTCTACACGCACTTTGAGCAAGTGTGAGCAGGTTGGCATTTGTGTGTTTACCTCGTTTTTCTCATGCAAAATGGATGTGCATATGAATTGATGAAGAAAACCTACCGAAATGTTGCCTTATTTCATCAGGAGAATTTATTCAATATTACAAGGTATTAAAAGCTAAAACTGAGCTTTAAGATATACAGTGCAAAGAAGCAACATAGCAAGTACATGCAGCTCCCAGGGAAGAATTCTTCTCATCTAATTGTGAGTGTGTGTGATGAGATGAATCACACCCTAGAAGTTGTTCTTTCTGAACATCTGGGTGAGATGCCCCATCTTTTATGTCAGGTATTTTTGAAGCGCTGTTTGTTTTCTAGGTCTTAAATAAGCATAACTCTAAGAAATTCCAAGCATGTGGGTTGCTTTCTTAGAGATTTGTTTCTGAGATGTTAGCTTGAATTCCTGAAATTGTGAGCGAACACTCAAATATCTGAGTTGAGATTTGATTCTCTGCATTTGTAATTCAAAGGAAGCAGTAACAAGCAGGTACCAACTCTATAGTATACTAATTTCAGTCTAAAAGTGTTGTCCCTCTGAGGGCTTACCAGCTTCTTCAGTCATGGACAGTGAGATTACCAAAGAAAAGTGTTTAAATCGACAGATCTTCGACATTCAGAGTGGTCATGATTCTGCTGCTTTCCACAGTGTATACAAACAGATGTGTGTACTCATTTGCTTCAAGATAATGTGTGGGTTTTAGTGGTTTCTTTTAATATGAGTTTTGTAATAATTAGTGGGTTTTCAGAAAAATTCACTTGCAGGGATGTAGAAATTATATCTTTATTATAATGATATTTTCTGACTTTTGGAGAGTATTTTGGCCAAGATCTTCCATTTAGCAGACAGTTTAGCTAAACAAACATGCCCATATACATGTGAAGACTGTGCTCATGGTTCCTTATGCTTGATCTAATGGCACTCGCGTTCTCTGTAGCTGAAGTACAGAGGGATGCATAACACTAATCGATAGGTTATCCAAGTGCACGTAGAGAAATCCTAGGGGGTAATTTTCTCTAAGATATACCATAATTGCTCTCTTTGCCAAAGTATATAAGGATGCAAACTAATAGACTGAGTTTGTTCACATACTGGCTATTTATGCCACCCTACTGACAGGTACTGCCACTATTGGGTTAGTACTTTTAATCCATTTATGATTCACATCAAACTGTCTTAAGCTTCAGCCACACCACTGCCAATTTCACTTTACCTTTGTATCATTTACCCAAATCTGTTGCACTCTCTACTAGCTGATGTACTTACTACCAGGTGTACCTGCCTGAGGAGCAGCTATGGTTTTCAGAAGTAGAGAAGAGTGTGTGTTAAACATTTCAGACATCCAGTTCATTTCACACCATGTGTCTATGTGAGCCACGGGAGAAAATGAATAATATAAAAGCCTTAAAATATCTTGCATAGGATAACCTCCAAGACTTGAGAAAGAGAGTTACGGTGCTTGACTGCCAGCTGCGGAAATCGGAATCAGCCAGGAAGACCTTTGAGGTGGCTACTGAAAAATTGCTACAATTTGTAGAGGTAACTTTGCCTTTCATTTCTAGTGATATTTTATTTGAAAAATTTTCTGTTGATGTTTCTGAGGAATAAATGTAGTAAACTGACTATGAAGTAGTTTGTAGAGAGACTTTCATTGCCAGAAAAAAAACAATACAGTTCCAATGTAGGAATTTACTCAACCTTTATGCTTTGCTATACACTAAATATGTGAAACTGTTTGGATAATTTTTTTCACCTATTTTTTCACAAACTTGTATCAATTTCTGTGAAATTCCTCAGAGAATATACTTCTAGCTGAGAGAGACTAGACTCTTTAATTACAAATCAAATTCCCCATACCCAAATAGAACATTAATTTATAAGGTATTAACTTTTTGACAGTTGCGATTTATAAGCTGCTAACTTCTCGATTATGGCCAACAGGTTGTGCATGAAATACTCTCAGATAACTCTACTTCCTCAACAGTTTTAAGGTAATGAAAGGGCATAATTGTTAATATTAAAATGGCAATATTAATATTAATAAACTCTCCTATTGTTTCAAAGTCTCCAAAACTGTCTTGTAGCTATTTTTCCTCTACTTTTTACTCTATGTTTCTAAGAGTCATTTTATTGGAGGAGAGGGAATGCCATGAATAAGGCTTTCAGGATACAGCTTCATTAAAAACCTTAGAATTAAATTAAAACAGTTAGTAATTACATAGCTCTGGTTGTCTGGATGTTTCCATAAAGTAATTATAATGTGCTAAGGATTAGTTAAAATTACAAGGAACCTTAACAAAGATTTATAAATTATTTATTTATTCATTTATTAGATCTGCCCAAGTGATTTTTCATCATCATTAATCCAGTAGCATATAAATAAATTAACAGCATGTATATCTATTTGTTTTATTAGTTTTATTGTTTAAAAAAGTATGGAATATTCAACAAGATTTAGACCAGTGTTTGGTCCTCCAGAATATCCGGATGATTGTACCTGTGTATCTCGGATAGTGATCCATTATTTACGTAGTGGTAAAGTTTGTTTGGTCTCTGTCCTGGCATCTTTGTCAGTAAAGCTCTCAAGGAAATCAAATCTATCTAAGTGAAATTAGCTGGAACTTTGTTTCAAAAAAAGCTGCAGGATCAGATCAGTGATTATATTGTAGATGTCAGTGTTCTCATATGTTAATCCTAATCCATTAGATGCAGTTCCCACTGCACAAGAGTGATGTTGCCTCTTTTTGTAAAGTTTGTAGACTTTATTAAATGGATTTAAGTATAAAACACAAAGCTTAGGTAACAAACTGACTTACTTAACAGTGTGGAAGATAAGAATTGGGTTTCCTAAAGCAGTGTCCCTTCTTAAAATACTAGTACAAAAATTACTTTTAAGTAAATTACTTTCCCGACATCCCCTGAATTCTTGATGCTAGATTTTGAAACTTGATTGTTGTTTGAACTGAACTTTCCTAACACCTTTGTTTTACAGACAGAACTGCTTCTGAGGCAAACAAATCAATTTCGTAGTATGAATCTTTTTTGTACATATGACGAGACCAAAACCAACTTAGAAACGCAAGTTTACTTTTAATAAAGTAACCATTTCTGTTATAATCTTAGGCGTAAACACTTGCTGATTTTTGTTCTCTTAAGTGACAGAAGAACAACATTGCCTAGCAAAGCACTTTTGGCTCGTTTGGGAAGGATTGGACCTACTGTCACAACAGCTCTTGCAGCAGAAGCCAGAGATCTTGCCAAGTCTGTCCGTGCCATTTTGGAAGTGGACTGTGAGTGTGTGCGTCCTTGTGTGTTGCATGTCTGCACATACAGACATACCTAAATACTTCCTTTCTTCATCAAATATTGTGGCTTTATCACCTTGCGTAGTGTTTTTCAGTAGTCACCATATAGGTTATTTTTTCCAAATTCAGAGAAAGGATCCTGAGTAGAGGTTCTGTCTGGGTTGGGTTAGGACTGTGGTGTAGGTACGGGATCCAGAGTCCCATGTCTTTCAGAATGGTGGAAGACCTACAAATGCAGGAAAAGGTCTGCAGCTGCTAAGGGCTCTCCCCTTTGTTTTTCTAACCCTAATCCTCACCATAACCTAAACTTACCCTACCCACAGTGAGAACTTTCTCCTACAATTGGACGGGTTTCATATGGTGATCTCGCCACTTTTCTGTTGTGTGCTTCACCCGGTAGAATTTGTTCTCTCTTTCTTTTTTTTTTTTTTTTTTTAATTTTCTTCCAAGATTACAGAGCTGCCTTAATTCTGGCTAATTAAGATTTAGTCAGTACTTCCTAGGATTGATATCGAATGCAGAATGAGGAAAAGCTAGAACCTGTCTAGAGTCAGAAGTGCTTTTCCTTATTAACACCCTTAAAATTGTAAGTGCATTTCCTTTTTAACTCCCAAGCAGATATTCCAAAGTAGTTTATTGCATGCATTTTACCAGTGTCAAACGGGTGTAATAATAATGACCTTATTCAAGTAAATTGGGTGTATTTTCTAATTCACTGAAGGTTGTGGAATAAATAAAGGTGAGACTTTATTGAGACAATACAGAGAGTAAAGAAAGAACAAAAAAATAAATGAAATCAATCATTGTAACAAGCAGTGTTTGGAACTATTATGAAGTCACAGAATATTTTTTGGATTATATTCTTCCAGGAAAATGCTTTGGGTATTTCTTTATGTTATTTCTGATAGCATGTACGTTGTGTTGTTAATTGTCAGTTGAAAATTCTTCTGTTTACATTAATAGCAAATCTGCTATCAGTTCATTAGCAAAGAAGATAGGCATTTTTAATTGAAACTGGATGTGAACTGGCAGAATAAATGATTCACATCACTGGAGGACAGGGCAGGGGCAGTGTCAGTTCACTGTGCACCTTCAGTCAAACTCTATTTGGAATATAAAGTTATTCCAGAGTACATTTTTTTGTTGGAAAAGTTAAAGAAGAAAATTAATGCCAAAATGAGGAATACGATGATTTCCAGAATCATGTAAACCCAGCAGAATTTCCTGATTACGATGTTCTGTTTTCATAACAAAATTTCTACAAGATGTTATTCTGCTGAATTTACATGAACATGTGATTCTGTAATTCTGTGTATCAAAGTGTCACAATGACAATTTTACTGCTGTAGGGAGTAGGCTGCAGTTTCATTTGGAGATGCGTGTATATCTGCAGGTCAGTAACAGAAATCTGTTCCCACTGGGAGAAATTATGCTGGTTCATGAGCAGTTACTGTAATAAACTGCATGCAGTTGCAAATCTAAGAAACAGCTGTGGGACTGAATAAATATATTTGTTGGGGAAATGTTGCAAGATATGAAAAAAAGTCTTATTTGACATTATTTATGCAACACTTACTACATCACTCTATGGAGAAGAAAGCAAAATAAAAGATTAAAGAATTGTTCAGGAGCGTCCAGAATATTAGAATTAGAGTTACTGGTGGAAGTAAAGAGAGTATCAGTGGCCAGGAGAGGAGATTTGTTTTCCATCAGTGACAATGGTAGAGTTCTGTCACTTTGAGTTGTGTCTATCACACTACACAGGAAATTGCACAAGGAAAACTTTTAGTTCTAAAAGCAACTGACTTCTATCATGTGGTTATCTCAAATGTAAGAGGTGAGGTACATGTTAGAAAGCTCTGGAGCCACAGCAGGGATCCATTTTATGAACCTAAGAGTTAAAAATAGGTCTGCAGAGAAGGATTTAAAGATTGAACGTCATCCTTCTGAGTTCATTCTGATTTGGAGAGTATTACAGATAGATTTGGGCTCTGACGAGCTTGTGTATGAGATTAAAGCTTTAAACCTTGCTTGCTTTCTCTCTCTCTCTCTCTCTCTCTCTCAAAAAAAAAAAAAAGAAAAGTAGTTAAGGCAGAGTAACTGTTTAATAGCATTCAGTCTGCAGTCCTCTATGCCAGATTCTCACGAAATGTTTCCTGGGTGATCAGTTTTCTTGCAGATTTGCTGCCATAGAAGGGGACTTTCACGTATGTAGCATTTCATAATATCATACATCAAAGAAAAAAAGTATAATAGACATTACTTGCAGACTGAAGGTTTTTCTTCTTTCCAGAAAGATGTCACAACATACTAATTTGTTGATTAATTCTTAGACCATCATGATATATCACTGTCGGGCAGTGATAGGACTATAGGGAATGGATTAAAACTAGAGATAGGTCGATTCAGGTTAGACGTTAGGAAGAATTTCTTCACCATGAGGGTGGTGAGACACTGGAACAGGTTGTCCAGAGAGGTGGTGGAAGCCCCATCCTTGGAGGTTTTCGAGACCAGGCTGGATGGGGCTCTGAGCAACCTGATCTAGTGGGAGGTGTCCCTGCCCATGGCAGGGGGGGTGGAACGAGATGATCTTTAAGGTCCCTTCCAACCCTGACAATTCTATGTTTCTATATTTTACCTTCTAAATAGAACTTCTCTTTCATTATTTGCTTCATTTTATACAGCATGAAATGAAGGAGCCCTAACCAAAATATCTTTTTGATTCATTTACAATACATGTGAAAAAGCCTAGGTGCAAAGGCAAGGTTGTGGAGTGTTCTTCCAAAAGAAAACTGATTTCCTTGTTAAAGATCAACCTCAGCAACTGGGTCAAACTGACATATTTATGAATTAGCCATGCAAACTGTCCTCTTCCTCCTTAATAGCATGACATATTGCCTGAGGGAAGAGGTTTAAAGAAGTTCAGTGTATTCCTGAAAATGTCCAAGTACATACTGCCTTGTGATAATGCTGCAGATCAGTTTTCAGCGCTGTAGGTTGAATGACAGCGATGTGAAGTCAGTTTGGCATCTCTTGAAGGGAGGACTCTGTTTAAAAAACACAAAAAACCCGACTTGTTTTCCAGTGCTCACTACTACAGGTTCCTCAAGATCCAGAAATGCAAATAAGAAAGTAATAAACAGAATAATCAAGCTCATCCCTTCAAAGATTCATCCTTCATCTTCTTGAAAGACTGTAAGCTATTTTTAGGAGCTAAGCCTTGAGAGGCCTTTCTGCTTTGTTGAATACAAGTGTCTCCTGAAGACATAAAATTACTTTCATCATAGAAAGGATAATAGTGCCTCAGTGAAAGAACTGTAGCATTTAAAAGTAGTTGCTGGCTGCACTTAATAGACCATATGGTGCAAATCATGCTAAAAAGAATTGAGAAAGCATTTTCTTCTTTTCTGTTACAAAATTAGGAAAGAAATACACTTGGTACTGGTAATGGCCAAAATATGATTAACCCTGGAACATACTTATCTCCTCATAAAATAGCAGGCAATTGGCATTGTGAAATGTGCACTAGTATAATGTGGCTTTCAAGTATTTTGACTGCTAATTTCCTCACTATGCCTCTAAAATTTCTATCCAAAAAGACAATCTTGCTCTTGTTGATAGGATCCCAGTCATCAGTATCCATTAAGTGCTATGAAGCCTGCTTCTCTGCTCAGCAGGTGCTCAAGCATCTTGAACTATTTTTTCCCATCATGTTCCTTTAATCTGTTGTGAGCCTGGGATCTGACTCATGACAATCATGCTGAAGTTCACTAAAGTGATCTCCAAACTAATATAGCTTCCAAAAATCCTACTTACCTTACCAATTTTAATCTTGCTATTCACAGCAGTCACTAGACGTTTGATTACTAAGATCAAACTAATTTCTAAGGTAGAAATTTAGTTGCCCAGTTTTTGTGCTCACTTCCCTTGTATGCTGACTACCTGTTCAGAGACAGCAGTGGAGACCGCTGGTGGGCAGCATCCATTAGTGCTGCTTCCCTAGATAGTTAAGTTATTTCTGATTGTTGGACCACAGACAAAGTCTTACATCTCAGGCATTAAATGCTGAAATATGGAATCTATCCATTTCTTTAGTTCAGTCAGTTTGCTTTTTTAACTATATGATGGTCAATTGCCATAACCATTCCATATTCAGCAAAGGGTTGGTTGTCCCTTCCCATTCTGTTGACGGTGTGGGTGGTACAAAGTTACAAGGCAAAGTAGCAAGCCTTCACAAATAACAATTTTGCTATTTTCAGAAGAGCTGATAATGTTAAGTATTCACATTCCTTTTATTTATTTGTTGCAGGCCTGGTGTGTTAGTTTATTACAACAGAATTAATGCCACATATGTTATTACCATTTTGTTCTTGAAATTAAAGATACAACAGTGCTATCATTTTGTACAGGTATTGGCTGCAGTTCATCAGGAGAGTTCTGAAAATTTGACCTACAAGCGTGGGCTCTTCTTTCCTTTTTTTTGGTTTATGTCTGTACATCAAAATCCAGATTAATTGTAGCATGGGTAGGTACACCCTGGCTAACTTGACTTTTGCTAATTAGGCTAGTGATGGTAGAGATGTATTTGCAGAGGGTGAATATCAAAATACGAGTCTTCTGGTGACCCCAAGAATATTGTCTGATTGCTAACAGTTGCTGAAACTCAGGCTGCTATGTCTTTTTATAGCTTTAGTATCAAAAAAAAAAAATGTATTTCCTGCAAAATCATCTTTGTGGGGACAGTTCTGCACTGGGAGAATAGCATCCCTTTAATACTCTTTCAGCTAATAAACCAGAACTGTACCTTGTCTTCCTTCCTGGAAGGGCTGCTTGGGAAGGAGCAGCATAATGATAACTAAAGAGATAACTCTGTGTATTCTTTGTGCTGGCAAGGCCATAAATATTTCAGTGAATTACTGAAATCAGAAATAGAATACCTATTAAATTATACAATGTATATCCTGAACGCATCTGTGCAGCTCCCCTTTTTAATAGTTTCTGACTAGCAAAAGAATTGCATGTTAAAATCAGTGCTGTGTGCTTTAAAGAGGTTATGCTTGTCAGTGAAACCTTTTCTGAGACAGTAGAAAATATTAATTTGGTGAAATTAAAATTTATTATTCCTTTGAAACGTTCAACAGCAACAACAAAAGAGGTGAGTTTTCCCAAAAGAGAATTTATCGACTGTTTTACCCAGTGGAAAATTTCACTACTTTTGCTAGTCCCTGAAGGTTGAAGATTTTTTCCTCAAAATAAAAATAGTTAATGGGAGGGTAATTTCATTTTTGTAGAAAGTAATAATATTAAGTTATTCAAGAGTAAAAAGTTTATTTAATCTTTTCTGAGTTGACATTTAAAATATATATATATACACATCCCAGAATCACATTGGTAATTCTGGAATATGACCTGGTCATCAGTGGCTCGTTCTACTTGCAGAATCTTGCTAAATTTTGAGCTCCTGGGGACTTCTGTCTTTTGCCATAGAATATTGGCACTGTATTGCTCATGCAGCCTTGTGGGTTATACCAAATGTTTCAGCTTCTCAAGAACAGTGCTCCAAACACCAAACACAAGAGCAGGAGTTAGGTGTGCCTGTACCGTGTCTTCTGGGCCTCCACTGAGTTCTGAAGGCAACATGAGACATAAAAGCTTTTACTTATGTTGCTGAAGCATCTCCCAGTTTCTCTTGAATTGGTGATTTACTTTCTTGTTTGCTCAGTCTCATCTTATAAAGACAGTACAGGAAAAGACAGAGAGCAAGACAAGAGCTTCAAATTGCTGCTGAATGCATCACTTGATTTAGTCTCTGTGGGGCAGTGGTTTTCTGGTTTCCAGCTCTACTCAACAGGAAACTTTATCGGAATTGGGAGCAGTTGTCTTCCAGTTCATCATGTGCTCTGGATTGTAGGTCCCTGCTGTCAGGCACACCCTGTGAGTGAGTGACACTACGCAGAAACAGTGGCTATGACACAAATCGACAGTTTGGCCAAAAATGAAACTTAAGGTAGCAAGACATTTTAGTATTTTTTATTAAATTGTAGAGTACTCACATTTATTCACTCCTCTGAAATCTCTTCTGGTGTAACACAGAAGAGAATGGTTTCGGAATTGAAATAAAACTTAGTAACTTTTCATTTACATCTTCAGTGATGCAAACTGAGAATAACCCTTGACTTAATTGTAATTGTTCCAATATATAACATCAAACGTACATGACATGACAAGTGGATCCCTTTTGCCCAGTAAGATAGCCATCGTTGAATTTTTGCCTCATTCTGAAAATGGGAATGTTTCATAAAACAATCGATATCTTATCAGCATCTCTTTAGATACACTGCAAATCAGATCACAACGAGAAGCCCAAAGGTGAACAACTTACATAGTTTCAGAAAAATTAAAATTCAAAGTTGCATAACAGGGAAAATGGTTTTTCTAATCCTCAGGGGAAAAAAAAAAATCCTAGCATATTTAATGCAATTTTACAAGGACACAGTCTAGAATTTAAAAGCTTCTTCTCCATAACTGTTTACTGCAGCAAGACTTTGAATTTTCTACATATCATTTAAATTTCCAATTTTGTCTGCCTGGGAAATAAGAATGAAGAGTTGTACTTTTGATAGCATTAAAAAACTGTAATTCCAAAAGGAAAATCTATCCAAGAATTTTAAAATGTTTCACTGAAACATCAAAATTCTATGGAGTTCTATAGCTTAAACATTTCTGTGGAGACAAAAGTGGAATAAGAAGTTTGTTTGCTTTAATATACAGCACAGCATGTATATTAAATGCTGTTCCCCAAATGTTATTCCCGATAGCTTCATGTTACTGATTCCTGTGAAGTTTGGATTTTCTTGTACTTTCTGCTGAACCAAAGGCTGATTAAACATAGCCCACTTACTTTTGTGCAGCTGATTATTTACACCTAGGGTAGTACCATGCTTTTGTCTTTACTGAATTACACCCTATTTATTTCAAACATTTGATCCAGGTAGTCAAGCTCTTACAAAATGCTAATCCTGTTTTTCAATGACATGGCAAAGAAATGTCTGTTTACAAATGAGTTTTAAATCCCGAATTATCCCTGAACTCTCCTTTCTTGGACTAAACCCACATTTTGATGAATGCAAGTGACAAATGACATTTTCACCTAACAGGTCTTACTTGTGGGTATTGTTACAGGACCTATAAATTAGACCCCACTTGTTTAATTTGATGGCTGAGAATCAGAGCATTACAGTAATTACATGCAAGAGGAGAAGCTTGATAAAAAGTGACTCTGATAAGGCTGGAATAATTTTATAGCCTGATCAAATTAATAAAAATATATTTAAAGTATCGATTATGAACAAGTTACCAGCTAATTTATTGGTGATTGAACACATGTGTTATTTTCAATATTTCACAGCAAGGAAAAAGGCAATTCAATGCCTAATGTCTGTATTTAAGACAGTTCTTTAATGTGACCTAGATTTCAGAACTCTGCTGTTGCTGCCGGAAAAGACATTTTTTCTCTCTCCGTTCACGTACCTTTAAGGAGAAAAGATGAGTCAGCTTTTGAATAGGCACTGTCTGTACTGACTTTCAAATCAAAATATTTTAATAATGAAAAACAAGTAAGTGATATTATTATACCTTAAAATGCAGATGTGCTAACAAGGTAAGTGCAGTCTCGTTAGGTTAATTTCTAGCATCTCTGAAGGAAGAGTTCATTAAAGAGCAGACCTTTAAAAGTCTATGGACTTGTTTAGTTCATACTGTGACCCCACTATGAAAAAATTAATTGACTTTGTGCCTCTCCCGTACAAGTCATACTTGTTCTTGGTAACTATGGAGACTGAAGTAAAACCTCTTCAGAAACAACAATTTTACTGGATGGTAAATACGTCTTAAATTGTCCCTCTATTAATTTCTGTTGGCATAATGCTGAGAATTTGAGTATATTCATCCTTAATTATAGTATGATGTTTTGATGTAAGAGAGGAGGAAATAAACTACCAAATTTTGTAGCATGGAGATGCAAACTGCTGACAGTCAGAGGAAACACACAGGTGGGACAGGAATTGAACCTGAGGTCTCAATCCCAGAGCATTGTCTCAAACTCAGGGTTGACACCCCCTTTTGATTTGCCAGCACCGTTCAGACATAGTCAGCTGGGGAGAGGTGGGTAACCCCATGTGTCTCTGGGAGTACACCTGTCTGCACACCAGTCAGAGAGCAACAGTCTTGTTATTTCGGTACTGAAAAATAAAGCTACTGTTCCAGCATGGGGCTGAACCAAAGGAGCTGCACGTAATTCTGTGCAGTTAATGCTGAGTTAATTTCCTGTGGGTACACAACCGTGAGCATCTTGAGAGAGCTGGATTAAAGCTGGCGGGGAGGCGGGGGGAATGCTCAGACCTTTGTTTGGAATGTCACTGTATGCCAAACTATCAGTGCTCATCTTGTCTAAGAGGGTTGGTGTGCTTTTCTGTCAGTGCCTTCAGTTGTCACATTTTTTCACTTTTTTTCAGTAGGTAGGAGTGAGAAGCTGAGGGCTAGCAGAGTTACTTAGACATATATGGTGCACAAGTGTGATAATTTAAATGGAAAGAAGTGTAGAAAAAGCTGATTGCCAAGAATGATAAAGGAAGCTTTTGAAAAGTGTATTTTAAGGAGAATTTGCAAGTGGAAAACATAATTGTTTGGTGCTTATGAACGAGAGCTAAACAAGGTACAAAATGCACGTACATCTCATACTAGATCTATTACCTCTTGCCATAAAGCATATGTATCATTAACTGGGAGTTAAGGATGGAGATTTTCCCTTGCATTAGTGATTGCTACTGGTATCCTGTTTGAATCCTTTACAGTCAAGGTAAAATGAAATATGCTAGTTCAGGCACATGGTGGGGGTTTTTTTCCCCCTTAGATTTATAACAAAAAAGGAAAGGTATCTATCCGAGTCTCTAAGAACTTTTGACATTATTTTTAAAATATGCTGCCTTTAAAATTATGTCTTCCTGTAAATAACCTTCTTTTTGTAGCTACAGAGAGTTTTTTTTTCAACAGGCTAAAAGGATTTCTTCTGTTAATGATTTTCTACAATTTTTGCTTCAAAAGGAAAAAGTATTACTTTGGTCTGTACATACTGTGAAATGAGCTCAGCAGAGAGTAGTTCTGTGTCTCTCAATTGTAGGTGGTTCATGCCAGCCCCCTGCACAGTTTTATTTCATCATCAGTGAAAAAAAGTAAGATATTACTTAGCAAGAAAGGCCTATCATGTAATACTATTGCTTTTTAAATCTCAGACAATTTCTATTCCATTCTAATTTTAGATAGTAATTTTAATTTGTTACCAATGAATGCTTTCTAATTAAACTTATATTTAACAATCACATGTGTCAGTGAGCAATGTGAGATGACAGTGATGGAAGTGGGTGGATAGCACAATAGAGAGTGACAAGAGAAGCTGATCCAGTAAGGAAAGGAAGAGTTGGGCGAATTCCGGAACAGAGTAATCAGGGGAACAAGAACGTAAGGAAACTGAGGAAAAAAAAACCCTTAAAAATGTGGTTTTGAGCTGGGCCACACAGTGAAGTATTCCAGGTTGTTCCTAGTTACCTCATCCTGGTGTTAATGTAAGATGCTAAATAACTCCTTTTTCTGAAAGGTGATTACATTACAAAAATAATAATGATTAGCAGCACTTTGAATTCCTTTCACATCAGCATTTCAAGGAATGCAGTTTTCAGGTTTTGTATGCTAAAAGACATTCCCAGTTTCACATCAGTAGCTGGTGTAGATGCTCAGATTCTAGCCTGCGACAGGAGGTACTGTCATGAATCTTTTGGTTTACCTCTGGGCTAAAAAGGAGGAGTTATCCAAAAGTTAATGTTTGGGGTTTGGGGTTTTTTTTTTTATGGGTTTCCAGTGGTTTATTTACTTTCCCTGTTCTCACAAAAGTCTGCATCTTGTCCAGAGTACCGTAGAACAACAGCTTCTGTTTGGTGAAGCTGACAGTTCAGTACTTCATTTGCTGTACTCATTCCATTCCCTTTAAAAGTCAGAATGTTTTATCGTAATGTTATTGTGAAGTATGTACTGCAAGATCCCCCACCTTCTGCTGTTCCTGTAGAATTGGTTGTGCACATTTGATTGCCATCAGCTAAGCAAAAGAAAGTATTTTATTGCCCTTGTTAAGTGTCTTGTGCTTATTTTGCACTTTCAATGCTAGCCTCCTGCATGGATAAAAATGAGCATCAGCTAGACTCTTTGCTTCTCATTTTAATAACAGTCCAAATTGCTTGGATCCTGCAGTACCTAAAACTTTATTTGAAAGCAGACTATTAGCCTTTATTTGAAAAATCTGGAGTTTTGGGTTTGGGTTTGTTTTGTTTTTTGTTGTTGTATTTCCGATGTTCATCTTCTGAAAAGGTACAATTTTTAAGTAATGTTTCAGGAAGATAATTCTTTATCTCTGGAAGACACGTAGCAGCAACCTCATTGCTCAGATGACTACAGCTCTCACTCATTTCTGAAGCACTTAAGTGCACGCACGAGCAGAGTTTGTTCTGAATTTGTATTTCCATACTTGTCAGGTAGGAGAGCAATATGTCTGGAGCAATGTCTGATCACATGTCCTGATTGAGGTCATTCTTATTTCCTTAAATTAGTCAGTTGACTGGTCATTGTTCATATATTACAATTTCTGTTGTATCCATACTGTTTCTAATTAACTGTCCCAAGTTATTCAAAGGCAAGTATTAGAATAGAAGAAAAGCATTTGTAACAGTTTGTAATTTCAAAATTACCATAAAGATCTTAAAGTTGGTCATATAATCCTTCAGCACAACAAGCAAACTATTTTATAACTCTCAGTCTAAATTGTAATTTGTTACATTGTAACTGTTTTAATAAGAGATTAATGAGTTTGCCAACATATATTGGTCAATATCTTAGTGTTAATAGGAAGTGGGAAAGCACAATGTCATCTTTCACCATGCACTGAATTTCCAAAGAAAAATATTTTTCCTGAAGCATGGTTTCTAGGAACAAGACTGAAGGGAGACAAGCCAGTCTGCCAACCGTACTCTAAATTAGCATAAATTTCAGTTTGCTAGTATGTCCCAGATGTCTCCACTTGAAAACTACTTACTCCATCTTTGTTTTATTAAATTACCAATGACAAAAGAAAAAGAACAATTTCTTTAGGATGGACTTTGATATGTGAAAGAAAGGAATGGAATGTCCCCTTAGCAGGGTATTATTCATAAAATGAAACACATTTGTTTGTGGGAAGAGCACTTGAAATGGTCTAAAGTGGCACACAAGCACATGCCAGAAGTGCAGACTCACTTCTGAAAGCTCTTTTTCCGAACCTGAGTTTTTATACTTAATTCACAAATAAGCAGTAAAATACAGTATAGATTATTGACAGCTGCAAAAAATAAAGGACCATTTTATGCCTGCACCCCATTGAACACACTCAATAAACAAGACTGGGTATTTTGCCACAAATTTTTAGTTTAGCCATGTCAAACTGCATAGCTTGTAGAGGAATTTCTCTACTCGTCTCACATTGTAGGATGCCTCTAGTCACTTATCTGGGATATTCCCGTATTCCAGTAGCACTCGGGGGACCAAGACCAGATAACTTCAAACCAGAAAGTCACATCTTCAGCTTTCCATCCTCTTTACATTGCCTAGATAGCTCAAAGAGAACAGCCAGAGGCATTGGGGATCTTAACTAATGAATTTTACATTATTATTGAGGCTACAGGAGGAAGGTCCAAGTGTTGATAGGAGCTGAATTGGTGGATATTGAAAAGTGATCAGAATTCAAAATTTCATTTTTATCAAGTGATGGAGAAGACTTTATAATGCCCTTCAGCACATCTTGTATATCAGAAATACTTTTAGCAGGTAATTTCTATCACTTAAAAAACATCATTTTTGAGAATCTAACATTAAATGTCAATAAATTATTAGGAGCTAAACGAAGGGCAGTTCTGAGCTAGCTCATACTTTCTTACTTAAAAAAAATACGTGTAACTGGAAAAGTCAAGCTAGGTAAAAGGATATGTAAAGAAACCCCACTTTATTTCTGCTGTTGGTCAAAGAACGTGTTCTTTGTGAATACTTGTTTTTGAATTCCAGATAGGTATTATATCCCTTAAGTTTGATATTTCCTATTAATTCCAGATGAGGTGGTTTCATGATACAGCCACAAGACTGTTGAGCCCTAACAGGAAATGAATTATAGCCAGATATCCTTTTCATGGTGGATGACAAAGCTGTGAACACTGCTGGAAATAAGTTCCTGCTTCACAAAAGCGTTTTTAGGGTGAAATTACTACCTCTGGTGGGCAGCTATCCCTGAGCAGTCTTTTCAAATTCATCAGTAATGTTTGTGTCACTGCTTATAATGGAAGCAGGGATTTAAAGTCTGGCCTGAAGGCCAAAATAAGCACTTAAGGACATACTTATCTTGAAGCATCTAAATAATCCCACTTTGGCCAAATACAGACAGAATCATAGTGAACAGTAAATTTTTGAACAATTCTTACTGCAGTCTCTAAATCTCTCATTTCCCTTGAGTAATTTTGTCAGAAAATAAGAAAAATAAAACATATTTGGACTGCAGTATTTCAATGTTAGGAAAATAACTGTAGTTTTGAGTCAACTATATTCCTGCTTTGGTATCTGCTTTTATTAGTTGCATCTGCTGATCTCCACATTCCTTTGCTGTAGTATTTTTTAACCAACTTACTGAAAAAAACCCCACCCAACTACAATACTGTGCAGTTTCTAGGTTTGATAACTGTGAGGCTCTTTCTTAATATCTGCCTCTTCCTCCTTCTTTCTTTAGGGACATACTCTGATTGATCATGCTAGGTGCAGCTTTTCCTGAGGGACAGTACATGCATTCTGTCTTGGAAACCGTAGGCAAAATCTTACAATGCCCGTTGCTTCGTACAAGTGTAGAATTTGGGCTGGTGCTTAGCTGTCTACTTACTGCAACCAACCACATATCAATGCCAGGGCACATTCCCTGTCCCGTTAACCCGAGGAAGTGATAAAGACTGATGAGATTGACACTTTTTATCAAGCATCAGGAAAATTTTCTTTGCTCTTGGGTTTCATTTCCTTTCTGCTTTATGTAATGTTAACTTCAGAGTAGAGGTTCTCACAGCAGGTATCCTGCAGCTGCAGAGGCGAGCAGTCACCAGGGACACTGCCTTGCTGCTCCATGACCAGCTGCAGCATTGCTGGTATACATACAACAGCGAGTGCTTTCTTGGTTGGGTTTATGTTGTGGAGTTTTGTTGGATGGTTGGTTGGTTTGTTTTGGTTTTTTTTTGTTGTTTGGTTTGGTTTTTCGTGTGGAATTATAGGAATCTCCTTTATATTAGCCCTAAATAAATGCACAGTCAGAACAAAATAGCAGCAGGTTATAATGTATTTTGGCTACAGTGCTCTCTCATGGGAGACTATTTATTCTATTTGGGCAGAAGGTGCTTTGGACTGTATCCATTTCTTTTGCATGTGTAATTACTATTGCATTTTTACCTTTTCTTTACCTTTCAAAAGATAAATAATCACAAATGTTTGAATAGCCAGAAGCCCTGTATTTTCTGCTGAAAAGAAATTCTTTTTAAATATTGTAAATCTGTATTTTTTTTTAAGATGATACATGCAGACAACTGCAGTCAAGATATATTATTTATGAAGTTTCATCAAAGACTGTAGCAATTCACAGAAGAAATTATAAATATGTAGAAAACCTAAGGCTGCTGGAGTTTATATAGGTTAAATCCTGTATCTCTCAGACTATATTTCTGACTATTTGAGCTCCTTTACCTTCCATCTACTCCAGGTGAGAGCTTAGCAGTCTTTCAAAGCAAGGCCTAAGACAGGCAACAAATCTGACCCTGGAGGGTGTCAAAAATAGAGCATTAAGAAGTAGATCAATTTATGAATGATTCATGGAGAAAGTGAGCTTGAAGGAAGTGAAGACAATGTCTAGGGAAATATAATGCAAAACATGAGAGCCTCCTGGCTACCATGGGAAATTCCAAGAAATATAAGTACAAATCTAACAGTGAAGGAAAGGAGTAAAGGGAACAGCAGTAAAAAAACTAGGGGAGAAGGAGTGAAAATGTGAAAAATCAAGGCATAAAAAACCCCTACAGGTGTAGGAGGAACTTTGAAGAGTATAAAGAGTGAGATATACAATCCAATGCATACAAAGTCAAAAAGGCAAATAAAGCTGTGGAGACATCTCGTCTCATTTATAGGTGACAAATGTATTCAGTGTTTTTCAAAACCATAGTTTTTTGTGGTTAAGAAAAGAACTCAGAGCATCTCTTTTCATCGCTACCTATGTCCTATGTGCCGTCCTTCATTTAGAAGGAAAAAAAAATAATTGTAGTCGAATTGCTAGTGAAAAAAACTGTAATTCTCACTGATGAATGAAACAGGTGAGGCAGGGGATCCATGTGAACGCAGAGCAGATGCTGAAGGGTTTATTCATAAGTGAGCAAATCCATTGTCATTTATTTTGGATATGCCTGTTGTGCAGGAATGAGGAAAGACCAGGGCAGGTGGAAGTAATTGAAGAATGAATCCTATTTCCATTTAAACCCTTAGAAAATATCCATGCTGAATAAGGCTCCCATCTTTTCTAGGAGAGGAAGGAAGAACTAGTGATCTTGTCTAGCATATCTGTAACTGAAAACATCCTTTTCTTCCTTCCTTCATAGGACTCAGAGCCCAACAACTGTTATGCAGCAACTACCTTGTATTTAAAGAGAAGTAGCCATGGATAGTTCTCTCTCAAAGGTAGTAGGTGATTTGCTTTGAGGAACAGATTGTATAGAGTTATGCTAAACTAAAAATGGAAAAAGCCTGAGATAAGTGACTAATACAGGGTAAAAAGGAAAGGAAAAAAAATTAATCTGATGTGCTTTTTACTTTTCAAGCTGTACTAAACAATAATGGTGCTCTTCTACCATTACCAATTCTCAAGGTCCCAAATCCTTCAGTTTTGGTAGACTTACTTCTTGTTCTTCACTTGGTACCTACAGGTATAATTACTTCTCAAGGTGGTTTGTACCTGCTTCCCTGTGCCAAGTCACGATTCAGTAGCTGTCAGGTACTCTGTTCATCTTTGAGAACTGAAGCTCTCCCTTTCCAGATTTTAAACAAGTAACGACCACACGAGAGACAAAAGTGATGATGGGAGAAAAGAAAAGGAGTCTTTTAAGAAAGAAATTCTAAAAGAATGTATGTGTGCACTTAGGGCATGCCTTGGTAGGAAGCAGCTTTCAAAGATCATACAGTGCGTGCAGTCCAGCACATTTTCCAAATAAAGTTTTAAATCTAAAGCAGGCTCACAGATGGTTCTAATGAGCTGGTCTCTGAGGTATACTGTGACTTGAACAAAAATAGTTTAACTCCTAAGACACTAACATTTTGAGATGACTTTCCAGCTAAAGCACTTGCAATACAATTTTCATGCATATTTGAATTTTCTGTTTTTTTCTAGTCTCCAAAAAAGGGAGGTTTTTCAGGACCTTGCACTTTCTTTTGTGTACATTACAGTATAGTATCACAGGAGCATACATCAGGAGCACTTCGGCACGTTGACTCACGCTTCTTTCTCCAGCACTTTTCAAACTCTACAAACATTTGGTTTTGAACAAATAGTAATGAAAAAGGTAAAAGTTTTAGGAAATTTTACCCTACTAAAATAAAAGTACCACTCACCTTGCATCATGGACGAGACTTTCAAATTAAGAGCAAAACCCAAGACTGAGTTTCAAAGATTAGCATGACTGATAATTACAAAAGGGGTAAGAAAGCAGTTTCCTAGTATGTGTAAAACTGGCTCCCTTGCAGAATTTTTTTTTTTAATATATGCAAAATGTTGCAGTATTTAAATACTTTAACTCCTAGAAACATTAATATAAATCACAAAATTAAGCATTTGATTTAGTACATTAACCTTTGTCAGGGCATGTCCTCATAGATAAGTATACGTACAAATATCTGTACATATTTTCTCTGAATTCTGCCTAAATTCCCAAAGAATTACGTATAAACACAAAAACTGGTGACAAACCCGACAGCAGAGGATTTCATTCTGCCAAGACTTCTACCTTGTATAGTTATTAGCATCTGTATGTAATAGTTGTAAAAACAGACCTCAGGAGACCACAGGTATAGGGGTATTTTTGGTCACTTCATAGAGGTGTAAATTACAATTAAAAGTTTGAAATGAATTAACTGCTATACTCATTTGACCAGACTATCAGCTTCTCCAAAAGAAATGCTAGTAATACAAATATCATCTATGATTTGTAGCCTTGTAGCACACCAAGTATTTATTAAATTGTATTGTTTATATTGTTAAAAGAATAGTAAGAATTAATTTATAATCTTTATATAACATGGTTTGAAATGACAGCATTCTAACTTACACCATTTCAAAACAATATTCTTTGTGTCACTTAAGCTTTGAGACATTTTCTTTATTTCTTCTTAGGTCTGCCTTATGGATGGGAGGAAGCTTATACAGCAGATGGAATCAGATATTTTATCAAGTGAGTAGGCCTGGAGGAAAATGGGTGAGACTTGAAATAAAAGCACATCAAAATAAACACATTTTTAAAGCCATTAATGGAAAAATGAATAAAATAACAAAAGCTGTCATATGTTTTAGATACACCTTTACTGACAAAATCACTTGTTTCTTTTCTGCTTTTTGTGACTTCACTGTCCAGAGGGTCCCAGAGGGCTTAGTCACAAATCCAACTGAAATTCAGTGCGTACTGTGTGTCTTGATCCTTCAGATGTCTTTGAAAACCCTAGTCTACAATGCTGAGAACTTCCCTAGTTACATGTTTGACCCAATAACTGGGTCACTCTTATAGTGCCAGGAAGACACTCTTTTGCAGGTGGACTTCCCCAGTCTCCTAAAGAACAGGAAGGGCAGCAGCAAATAAATCTTTGCAGTGAGATAAAGTTACTTTTATCCCGAAGTCTTATACAAGTCACGTAAATAACATTGAAGTTTATGCATTAGCCAGCCAAGAAAAGCAGGGACCTTTTTTTTTTTTTCCTTTTCAAACATACTGCTCTGTTGTCCTTGCCTCACCCCGCAGTGCCTCAAGCTAGAGCTGTTTTTTTCTGACGGTTTCCAAACACACCGTATATGATTCTGCATTCCAGCTCTAATCAAAGGGAGGCTTTTGTTTTCAGACAGGTGTAGGTTACTCTATGGGATTTATACCAAAAAAAATTGTAGAAAAATAACTTAGGAAATGAAAGTGAATTAAAAGCCAATTTCATAGCAATGGAAATAAATACAAGAGCAACTATTAAAACTGAGCACTGTTCCTTTGATCTCCATCTGTTGCTACAGGGAGCCATTATAGGACAGTTAGCAAGTTAAGGTGGATGCTGGATTCTGTTCTGGGTAAAACACTTGCAATACTCTAGGGTTATACCTGTGTAACTAGAAACTGAGTTTGAAGTTAGTATTATCTAGCAGTAACAGCAAATAAATCTAGCAGGAGAACAGAGGAATCTCACATTCTTGAAAAAATTCCCCTCCTTTTTTTTTTTTCTGGTTTTGTCCTGTACTTCTCATATAAATACTTACCTTGCTGACTCAGCAGAAAGCTAGAGCTGCTGATTATGTGCAAGAAATTTCTTTTAAGTTCTGCACTTGGATGCTGAACTATTGGAGACGTGACAATAAGATGCATATTAGCAAGAGTAGAATCTCAGCTAGTCTAGGTGATGGAAGCTTAACTTGCATAAAGCATCAGATGTGTTGCATGTTATTCCCACTTGCTGAAACTACAGATCTGAACTGAGCAGTTCACATGAAAAAGCTTTTTCAGGGAATTTTGCATATTTGATTTTTCATTTTTAATGACTCACTAATGTTTTACCCTCCCTTTAATGTGCTCCTGGCATTACAAGTGATAGTGCCCCAGGTTTTCCATCGTGTTTGTCTTCTGTAATCTGTCCTATAAAGTTCTGCACGTCAGTCTTTATGTGGCAGGCAAGGAAAATATTGTCAATTTTAATTGCAGAGAAGGGTATGAAATCACCCTTCATGACCGCTGTCTAAAAACTTCTGTTCTTCTGAATGGAGTCACCGCTCTGAAGTGGTGTTAAGAGCTCTTAATGAACTTCATTGGAATGGAATTAACTGAGCATTGCAATAAGACATCAC
The DNA here is from genome assembly GCA_033439905.1 of Ceryle rudis. Classification (NCBI taxonomy): domain Eukaryota; kingdom Metazoa; phylum Chordata; class Aves; order Coraciiformes; family Cerylidae; genus Ceryle; species Ceryle rudis. The sequence continues at coordinate 55,542 of JAAGNO010001241.1, forward strand.
GTAATTGATATTAATTTTAACTATTTCCTTATTTTGCTTTCATCTCTGTTTCCAAATGCGTTTGCAGAGCATAAGCCAGGCTTTTTGCATGCTTGAAAATTCATACCTGTTACTACACTTTGTAATGTGTCTGAAATCAGCCTGAGGAGTTAACCATTTAGAGCAAGGAGTAGGGGCTGCCTAAGGCCTTTGTTTCTAACATTGGATGGTAGAGATTTCAAGATGAAAATTCTGCCAGACACTGAAAATATCCTTTTCTGGGAGGAACTTATCTTGAGGTGCATCTTATCAGCTGATCCTTTTCAGTAGGATTTGTTCTAATTGTTTAAATAGGGATTAGCAGAATAGTTGATACTTTACAGCCCTGGTACTAATACTGCAACCTTCATGTTCTCTTTGAAATTCATGGCCTATCTTTTCATTCTTCGGTGTTTAAAACAGCCAAAGCCGTGAGGGGCTTAAAGAGTGTTTCAGCACTACCCCACTTCTGTGTATACAAACAGATAGGAAAACATGTTATAAATCCCCAAGTGTAGCCACTGTTAAGCTCATCTTGTACGTGAATTGTCACTTTTATTATTATGCACTTAGGCTGTGAGGCTATGTAGAAGCTACAGTGGCTCTGTTTAAATCCACAGCAGTTTTACAATATGCTAAGGACAATCAAATATTATTTTAATTAGCAGTTGCCTTCAGTTCCAACATGCTTTATTGGGCCGTCAAGTAGCTGAGTCCATAAATCTATATGTTATAAATCCAATGCAGTAAACACCCCAGAACGGAATCTTAATAGCACATAAGCTTGAGACAGCTTGCTGTGAAATTTCCATAAATATCTCTGAAGGGGGTGTAGCAATATGAAGTGCATGAGAAATCAGAGTTTAAAAGAAGCAAACCAGCTGGCTTGTGTTACACACTAAAGTGAAACCCACTTATGTGAATAACTGACATGAATAAAACATTTACATGGCTATAATCCTAAGGGGCTGAACAGTTCTCTGTACCTGCTGGGGAAAGCTGTATCTTGTCCATGAATTCTCACCTTTAGATAATTTTTGAAATCACCTCTTTTATTCAGGAAATCATTTCAGTCTCTGAGTAAATTATTTTCTCTCAGCCAGGTTGCTGAGATCAGTCACAAAGTACTGGTAAGTGTGATGAAACTACCTTTTGGTCTGCTGGTGTGTCATAAACTCACATGGTTCTGTGCTAGGCATTAAAGGCATGTGTATAGGGTTACTGTGAAACAGCAAAAAGTAATGTAAGCTTCCCTGAGTTACATCTCAGCATGCATTGGAAAAAAAAAGCAAGTTGAAGTGTCTTACTAATATAATATAAAGTAACAGTTTTCAGAAGGACAGTAAAGGTAGGGATCAGCTTCACTGCTGGTGCGTAATGGTGGTTTCCTTCTGCTGGAGAGTAAAGGTTGAATTTGGCTGCAGTTATGTTTTAAGATAACCTGGTGTACTCTAGGTAATGCAGAGGGCAAGCACTATTTCATTTTGCATGTAGCAATACAATCAGCCATCCATACATAGCACCAGATTCATGCTCTGTCGATTAATGTGCAATAGAAACACATTACTACTGCCTTTCTCCTCACCAATTTATGTTTAGTATTTCTATCACTCTATATATGAGCCAGTTTGGTTTAAGAAGTGTTGAGATTCTGACCTCATTTGCTCGAAGTGACAACTGAATGTAGCCTACTGGGGTTTTCAGCAGTCCGTTGCAGTTCCAGAATCATAGAACAAATGTACAGAAAATTCTTGGTTGGAAGGGATGTCTGGAGGTCATCTCGTTTAATCGCCTATTGAAGAGTAAGTTATCCAGAGCCCTGTCAAACCAAGCCTTCAATAGTTCCAGTGAGGCAGGTCCCACCACCTATCTGGGCACCTTATTCCAATGTTTAGTTGTTCTCACAGTGAAGAATATTTTCTTAATCTAGACAGAATTTCCTGTGAAGGAATTTGTGCCCATTGCATCTTGTCTGTTGCCATACAACTTTGTGAGAAGAGTGCCTCCATTTCCTTTAGAACTACCTTCTAGGTATTGGAGGATTTACATCAGACACACACAACTTTCTCTTCTCTAGGCTGAACAAACCCAATTTCTTTCCCATTTCTTCTTGTGTCAAGTTCTCTGACCCTTCAGTCATCTTGCTAACCCTTCACTGGATACTCCTCAGTCTTTCCATTGTGTGTCTTGAACTTGGAGGACCAGTGTATTGAAGAGGACCCACATAATAATGTAAACAAGTTCTATATTCATTGTTTACTTATTAGTGATTAAGGCTGTTCTCTTGTAAGAAATTAAATTGCTGATTTTCTAATAGAAATTCCCATCCCAGATAAACATTTTATCTGTAAATCCCAGAAACACAACAGGGCAAATGAGCTTTTACGAAGTATCACCTACATCCAGATGTGTGTGTACGCACTTCCCTCTCAGCTGAGAGGCATTAGAAAGGGAAAAGTTTTCTAAGTAAGAGAAAGGCCATCCCGTTCTCTTTTAAAGCTAGTCAGGTGGCTATTTTTGCCCGGGCTTAGCTGAGGTGTAATGTTGTATAAGTTTACTAAGTGGTGTAACCACCATTACAGCAAAAGTGAAATTTTGTCCTGTGCTCTGGCATTAGAAGTCTTGGTGTAAGTCACAGCACTGCAGCAGTGCAAACAGAAAGTGTATTCTGTCATTGAATAGATTTTGTGAATTAGTAACTTCTGGGTTTGATTTTCAAATGGAAGAAAGAATCTATGCAGAACTGCTCTCCCAGTGAAGTATTATATGTCCTAATTAATTAATGGTTATACACTGATGGTTTAGAGTCACCCAGGAACAGTATAAAAAAACCCATAGCTAGAACACTATTTTTTTCCCAGAGAACCCATTATAGTTAATCTCTTCCATCCTCCCACTATGTTCACCTTTAACATATGGCAGCTCCATATCATGAGACTGGCACCTAAAATTAGGTAGGGCCTTGCTATTCTCCCTCCCACTCCCACCCACTCCTTGCATATGTATACAGTTTGTAAGGACCAGCTGTGAATTTTGCCCCTGTAAACACTGTTTTTCTAGCATTTTAATAGGACTAGGTTTCAGCTATTCTACATTAACAGTTATTTTCCTCAAGAACATTTATCTTAAATTTTCCTGAAAGACAAGTAAAAGTTTGCAAATATTTCAAACTTTTGGGAACTTTTGGGATCTTATCCCTTACATGTTTTAGGGCCTGTGACGTTTTCTATCTTACAACACAGGGGAAACAGTAAGATTTGATTTGGGCTTATCTTTCATCAGTTTATCTAGAAATCAGAAGTTTCACATGGAAGTATTGTGTGCTTTGGTGTGACAAAGCAGGCAATGAAGGTGCCTTCATTGGAAGGTATACAGTTTGGTTCGTGTTAAGTGTGAGACTAAAGTCAATACTTGTCAATGCAGATTAATAAAACCCACACATAATGTGTTCTGGTAGCTTTTGAAATCATACCTCCCAAATCAGGTTTCCACTTTGAAAGCCAACACATCGTATTTATATATTTTATAATACTATATTTTGTTTGGTTTTGCTGGGGAAGGAGTAGTTATTAATTGTACCGAAAGCTAGGCATTCACAGAAATTGTTTATGATTTTATGACTGTTCTAAGAATAGCAAAGCATGTGTGATAGATAAAGAACTTCTGTAGTATAAACATTGATGTTTTAGAGCACTAGAGCTAAAGGTATCATCAAAAAAGGAAAATATATCACAGTTGATTTTACTTCCCGCATGTTAAATTGAAAAAACAAAGCTGTTCCTTTCATAAATGTACTCCGCACATTTCTACTGCATTATAAAGGAAGGACTCCAAACCCAACGTACTAGGGGTGATCAGCTTCCCCTCCGCTGTCCCATTCCAGTATATTACTATATACCAGTTATCTGTAGGTTGGCTAAGTAGTGGTTGGAATGGCCCTTCCTAGAAAAAATGAAGTTCAGTAAAGTTCAAACCATGGCAGAGCAGATCTAGAAGTAAACTTCTGTATGTTCCACACAAGTGTCAGTGTGTCCAGAGTAGCAGAATAAGAAAAAAACATGATCTGCCATATGAACATGCAGCTGAACCCGCCCACCAGACTGGATCCAGTACCAGCTCTGGTCCCAACTCCTGTATAGCAGTAGGCAAGTTAGTTGCACCAAAATTATCAGTTATCAGAATCATCATTGTAGTTTTCCTCATCTTAATAACGTTGCTGTTTTGTGGGCAGGAATGGGTATTCTGAGGCATGGAGTGCTCCCTGTTTTGAGTTCAAAGAAAGATGCAATTACTTTGTATCTCCTAAAACTGAACCTTTCCTATTTTACATGTCACTCAAAAATAGAGGTTGCTTTTGAAAATGTTTCCTTTTACCTGTCATCCTCAAGTCCTCCTGTCAGGAGACAGAGGAAAGAATAGTTCCATAGTCACAAGAAGTTGCAAATATTTAAGTAAAACTGGCTCAGTACTAAGCTCAACATCAGTTCAAACACTTTCATATGTAACCATATGAATTTGGGTGACCCTGACATTTTTCGATTCTTAGGTAACCAACTTAAGACATCTCAGAGAACTTTTCACAAAGTGTTAACACCTGCCATCTGAAGTACATGACTCTGCTGTGTCTCAAGTTGGTCACTAGGAATATATATATCCAGAAGTAATAGTCCTTGTCTGAAATTTGTATCCTCTAGTTGTTCTTTGTTCACAGTCACGGTTGAATGAAGAAAGACTTCTTATTAAAAGACACGGCAGTGATTCAGTGCAAGACATTTTGCTAACTAAAAATCCATGAAGACACAGAGAGCCAGAGTACGATGAAAACTCCAAAAAATTGCTAAGGTTTAGAAATGGTTTATTGCCAGATATTTGAATTGTAGGGAAATCAGTTTCTCTGATTTTCAGTGAAATTGTTTTTCATGACTATAAGGAAAATAATCTCATATGTAAAGCTAGGAAACTTGGCGTTGGTTTTTATGATAACATGAGCTTGTAATACAAGAATGTTAAGACCTTAAGCTGCTTTTGCTTGGGCAATTTTAAATTTTTTTTTTTTTCCTGAGAGTTGTTTGTCTTTAGATATCAAGAACCAAAGTGCAGAAACATTCTTTCAGCTTCCAAAGATACCGCTCAACTCTGTCCAGGTTCTGGACCATCATATAAGGCAGCTGTTAAAATTTCTTCTCTGAGAAAATATGTGAGACTAAAATTATATTTTTTATTCTTGACCTACCAATCCCACCAAAATCAGCATGATGTTTTTTGTTACCTCTGCTGGGTAATTTTACTTTTGTACTGATGTGACCAAAGGTCTGGTTCTCACCTATCTAGTTACTTCTTCAAGTAGGACTGGAAGTGTGAAAGTTCAGACTCCTACTAAATTCTCCTTTGTTGGGGCAGGATTTGGCACTTGTGGAACAAGTCATGTACACCCCTTGTCAGATCTCCCAAGATCTTCCTGGGTCTTGGGGAAGTCGTCAGAAGCAGAACATTGCACAGCAAGGGTTTTTTTCAGTATGTGCTTCATCTGAAGCATGGCCCTAAGCCATCACTCCATTTCATTTTAGTACACATGTAGTTTAAACATAAGCCTTGAGCGTGCTCTGATGCACTTGCAAAAAAACCACACCAGAATTTTTATGATGTACACTTAGAGACACAGGATTATGAGTAACTGCAGGTATTAAACAGGCACTTATAGAGTAATAGCAGTTGGCTAATACTGGGGTGAAATAGATTTCAGGTAGCGCTTTAAAACTGTGAAAAATTTGCATATCCTGTCACTCAAACCTTTGGGCTTATTCAGCCTTGGCTCAGATCCTACTGTTATTACTGTTTTTATTTTAGATTGGGCCATTTGTTTATTGCTGACAATTTTGAATGGTATAGCACACTATCTGGCTGTAAATCTTCTTCCTAGTGATTGCTGCCTTCTGAAATGGCTCATAGATTTTTCTTAGTAGACAAGTGTTTAATCAGTTTAATCAGGGAATAAATAGCCAGACTTGTCTTCTAGGGTTTCACTTTATATCCCTCAGTCTTTAATTAATACTCAAGCAAAATCTGTGATCCCTGAGGGAAATACAAGAAACACTTAAGTTGCCTTAGGACACAGTTCCATGAGGTGACAAGTGCTCTCTATCTCATTACAGACAATAAGAGTTAAGGTCACTGCCATCTTCCAGGACCTGCCCAGCATCACCTGGGGTACTATTATATGTTGTATGTTCCTTTTGAAACGTTGTCTTGACAAAGAGTACAGTCATAAAGCAATTTTAACAGAAAGGGGAAAGGAAAAAATAACTTTTATTTCATATAATCTGATTCTGATAAATACAATACAAAAACCTTTTCCAAACTGCCTCTAAGTTCCATGTTTGGAAAGTGTCTTCCTTGGATGCTCTCAGGGTTGACTGTTTATCCTTGCATCAACGTCACTCAGTTGTTTTATTTTGTTCTAATTATCTACCACATTAAAATCCTTTAGTTACAGTTCAGAATAAGTTATTCCTTTCAGATCCTCCCAGCGTTTGCTCTTCAAAATAGCAGGAATTTTCCATTGCTTGACTTGGTGTATCCCCTTGCAGCACTTAACATCTGCTTTCCAACCCTTAGCATTTTCAAAGGGGATACCAAACATGACAGATATCACAATGGGGTCTGCAAGTGTGTGGTAGTTCTGAGAGCTTATTTCATGATAAACATTGCAATTGAAGAAACAAAAAATTAATAACATGTTTAAATTCATAAAGGACAAGGGGGCTGGGCTATAACTGAAAATTCTGTTATTGTCATGAGCCTGTGGTCTGCCTATAGGAGTAGCAGCATCTCCCTGGTACTCCCTTAGATGCTCCCTTGCCATCTGCTGGCACAAGGAAGGGCAATTCCCTCTCGCCCTACCCAGACATGAGGTCTTTAAGTGCATGGATCAAACAGGGACTGCTCCATTTTTGTGCAGGTTCTATTTTTTATGATATATTTTCTTATTATGCAATGTTTCAGAAGGTACATAAGGAATATTGATCATGGCCCAAGAGATTTGCACTAGCAAGTTAGAGAAGTATGAGTAAAATAGAGATGAAAGAGCCAGGTACCTCCTCAAAGGTGCAAGATTGAAGACGGTGGGTTTTAAAAAGAGAAGGGATCCTTGCAAAGCAAAAGGCTATTCCAAGCACAAGGAACAGAAAGGCCCAGCAACAAAAGACAAAAGCAAATCTTGCAAAGCTGTGAGTAGTCCAGCAAAGAGCTACACAGGCAGATTCTGTACAGGAGCAAGCAAGGAAGATGATATAACCTCTAGATGAAAGATTAAGTTTCAGGATCTTCATTCTGTGGCATTATTCTTTATTTTCCTGTTGCTCTGGCCCTCTCGAGCCTCCAAACCAGCAGTGCATGGAAGCCTGTGTACTGGTGTGTAACAAAGGAAGGCAGTCTCCGATATTGCCAGTCATCCAGCAGTTGCCATGTACTCCTTTCACAGTAACTCCAGAACTTCCCACTGGGTTATGCCTGTGAGTCTAAAAACTCAAAAAACACAATACAGAATCTATTTCTGGGTAGGAGAGATCATGGCCCCTTCCAGCCCATTGCATCTACATCTAGCAGTGCTGTCTGCTACATGTTTTTTTAATGATTATTTCACTAACAACAGTGACAGCACTGAAGGGTGATGCTTTCTGAGTGTGCGGTCTGCTGTGTCTCAGCCTTATGGCTGTCAGCAGTACTGCTCTGCAACACTGGCTTTGCAAAAATTTTCACTTGTGCGCAGACAAAAGCAGGCAAAAGCTCCAGCAAGCATCAACAATCCTTAGCTGAGTAGTATTGCTCATTTTTAAAGGACTACCGAAGTTTAGGAAATCAAAAAATAAGGTGAAAAGTTTAGCAAAAATACTACTAAACAGATTTAGGTTATGGGGTATCTTCATTTAGGGAGGAGAGAAGCTACCTTGGGTTTTGTGTTATTTCATAGGAGCAGAGTTCTGATTTCACTTTCATCTTCAATGCTGCCGAGTTTGGTAGAGAAGCACAGGTTCCTATGAGGCCATAATTTGACTTTCCAAGTTCAGATACAACTAAATCCTACTTGGCCCCTAATGAGTAATAGTCCCTATTCATTATGAGAGATTGACTGATTCATTTTTTTAAGGCTGCATCTTTTCTCCTGAGCAGATCTGAAACAAATGGGTCTTGTACAAGATTGCTCCTTTTAAAGCTAAGTAAGCCTGGTGCACTGGAAAAGTTCAGCCAGGTGTTATGGATGTCACCCCACATCAAAAGGGAAAAAACCAACCCGCCTCAAAGAGTACTGCGTGACTGCTCTGTACCTCAGCAGCCTGCACAGTGACCTACAGCCATTGTGTTGTCTGCAAGACTTCTCATGATTCCCTGTTAGGCTCCAGAGTTTGCCCTTAGCTGGAGAATACAATCCAAGGTGAAAAGCATGGCTTGATAATGCTCAAATTCTAACAAAAGTGCAGACATTTTTTTTTTCCATTAGTTCTTCTTTGCATTTTTCTTTGAACTATTCCTTTCTTAAAAGGTTGACTTAAGTTCTTGTTTTAAAGGAAGTCATTTTCCATGCAAAGAAGTAAGAGCCATAAGGAGGGTAATTATAATGGTATTTTAAATAATTCTCTACCATTTCTTTGCCAGAAAAATCCCCGTGTTCTCATGTTTTGTTTTTCCAAGCTCTAAAATTTGTTCTGCAATTCACCAATGTTAAAAAGACAGAATAAGCTACTGACATATTTCCAGATCAAATGTTTCTGCTTTCTAACAATAAATTTGGCTGCCCTCCGATAGCAATGACTTGTTTGAAAACCTAAAAATCTTTAGATACTGTTAAATGCTCTGAAAATGTGAAATTAATGTTTTGAACAGGAACATTTGCAAGTGGATAGCATTTTATATTTAGAATTTGTAATGGTGGGATTCCAAATATTCCTTTAATATTCAAACCAGCTTCATTAATTAAGCAAAACCTAAAGGTAGATTTGAATTCCCTCTCACTTTTATTGCCGGCCCTAACACACAAATCAGAGAGGATGTATTTCTAATACAAGAATGTTCTGCAAACCAGTAAATCTGGGATTATCTCTTCGGACTGATTATGTCAAAGCTCTTTAGCCACAGCACTTTTGGAAAGCTAAAAATAAATAGCAGGGGGGTTTATACATTTATTCTGTACCTAAATAATCTGTACGTATTGTATGTGTCTGTCTACAATGCGAGACAGGGTATCTGGACTTAATGTTTATTTATAAGAGTTCTTTTCCTAGGAAGGATTTTGGCAATGGGTTTAAAACAAACTGTCCTAGTAGAAGTGTTCATGAGATAAAGTCTAGTGCATGTTTAAAAGAACTGAGTTCAGATCAGAAGCATTTACAGCAGATTGACATTAGAGCAAAATTTGGCCCCTTATATTTTGAAAACGGATGACAACTGGTTCTTTCTTACCAACAATTAAACAACCTTAGGCTATCGAATATAGAAAATTGTAATCCTGATTTCAATACCACAATTTTGCACTATTGAAGATCTGGAGGATTTTTGCATTTTGTATGAGAACAAAATGAAGTTCTTAGAGCTGTTAGCAGGAAGATAGGCATGCTTGCATTTGCCTCCTGGCCATAAAGTATGTAGGAGGAAAATCTTCTGGAGAATAAACACTTAACAAAGAATTTTCTAGTTGGTTATATCAAAGACATGTGAATGTTCCTCCACATACCCCTTGTACTCTTGTGCAGTTTCTCCCATTGTGCAGGATTGATATGGCATGCTCATGAGAAGATAGAGCTAAGGATTTAGGTACACAGCAGGTCAAGGCACGCAACGTGGGGAAGTCAAATAGGAAAAAAATAAAATTTAAAACTAATTTTGTTCTTATTTAAGTGCAGTAATGGATTGCTGAGAAATGGCTTGATAAAAGCAGGCATTATAAACACTTAAAATAGTACTGCAGGCAACAAATCTTGCATTGGCAGAGCTGGAATGGATAGAATCCAGTTCATTTAGCTCCCATGATTCCACAGGTACTGGAAGGAGTTCAGTGTTGTTATACAAATAAGTGCAATCACATGCTGGGACTTTAGTTTAGAGTGCTGTCTTCAGTATTAAGCCGTATTGACTACATCTTTTAATTTGAAAAAATTAAAATAAATAAATAAATAAATAAATTTCCTGACATTATAGAAAACATTGCCGAAAAATACAGCAAAGACATATTCCTGAGTATATTTACAAATAAAAATATCTTCATAATCTAAATGTGAATATGTCTGCGTTGTGGAATAATGGGAATGGTGTTCTTGCCCAGGCAGATTTTATTCACAAAACATTGTAAAAGGGCTCTCTTCATACTCTTCATGTTGGCTATCACCTGACTTTTCACTGGAGGCTTTTGGAAAGTTGTTCTCATTCCTAGTAAAAATGGTACATTCACTTTCTTAGAAGGAAATTATGATGATACTTAAAAATTGTCAGTATCTGGTGCAGTGTATTTTCTGTAGCTACATGTTGTTCAGTTAAACTTCTGTTTTAACTTCTGTGAAGCTGATCTCTGCGGCTCCAGTAAGGTTATGCACATTTTTGTAATATAGTCATGAAGGAATGGAGTCCATCCAGTGCTGCTCTGACCAAAAAAGCACTTGTGAATTGTTTTTACACATAACTGGAGCTTTTGGGGTTGTTTTTTTAAGGATAAGAACTGGGGATATGGCCTTTATGTTCCATGGGGTTTTTTTCTTGCTTGATCCTTACTCAGGCATTGCTTCAAATGGAGTAGTGGCTAAATTCACCGATTCCCAGTTCAGAGATAGGTTACTCTAGTTGTGCAGCACATGATGTGAGCATCATATTCACTTGATGGTGAACAGTATTGTTATCATCACATCCAAGTTATTCTGAGCTCAGTATACTCAAATGAACTGTGTAAATACAAGGTGAGATCACAGCACGATCATATTGACTTGAACAGTACCCAGTACCTCTAACTCAGTGTAGTGGAACACTGACTCAAATTCCTGCTTTAACGTATCAACTTCCATAATCGGAGCTCTTCAAGAGAGCATTCTGGAAAGCAGAAAGGCAGAATCTGTTTTCACTTGAAAAGGTTAATCTGGAGTAGTTCATGTTTAATCAAACCAGCGCACCTTGAAAGGTGACTTATCGGCACAGGCTGTAGGTACACTGTGTGGTAGAACCTGTGAGAAGACCTGTTTGTCTTTTATGGTGTATATATATGTACAATATTTTTCAGCTAGTTCCTGTAATGAACTTATATTACAAAATTCATCTTTGCACTAACTTGACTGTAAAAACTGTGAATTTATTAGCAAGACTTTTTTTTTTTTTGAGTGAAAAGAGCTATTTCCTTTACCAAGAACACACTATTCCAGAAGGGAGAAGAGGCTGTGTCTTGCCCACACACAGTATGGTTAGCATGCATACTACCAACCCTGAGGTGTTCAGTGTTCTCACCTGCAAACAGCAAGCCTATTCCATTTATCTGTCCTTACTGAGCCTTGGCCAAGTTCTTCTCGTTCATACAGAAGTTTACTGAAAACTACCAAGCAGCTTAGGCTGCATGTCAAATACAGGGTCTAAGCCTGAAAAGGTGTTACTCCCTTTTATTACATGTGTAAAGGCTCTGGAAGCATATCCAGAATTTGGGCTAGAGGACAAGATTTATTCATCAACCTTTTTCTTCAAGAAGAGGAATGACCTACTGATGCTAGAATATTAGTTCACATTCTAACAAAGAGCATATTCCTATGATGTGGTTCCACATTGGGTCAACTTCCTCTTGACCAAATGCCTCAGGTTTTCACTGGTATGATGGCAACGTTAATCCCTTGCTAGCTTGATGATCTTCTGTAAGACTTTGTAAGAGACTCCTGATACAGACGGGTGATACATTGTGTTAATTAATAGAGCTGTAGATAATTAACCTAGCAACAGTGTACGGCCCAGACTAGCAAAGACATTGCCACTATTGTACTGAGAAATGGGACCCTCAGTCCAGGTTCTAACACCCAGAAGACTCCACTTTTTTTTTGGGTTTTTTGGGTTTTTTGGTTTTGTTTTTTTTTTTTTTTTTAAATCTCATTGTTAGCGGAAAAAAAGAGAATTCTGTTATTTGATCATTACAACTCCAGACTCCATCTGGTATTTCTTGTTTTGCGATTGATAAACCTCTTTTGGGTTGCTAATAGCATTTCTTGTTTCTTTTTAGCCACGTGACACAGACAACGTCATGGATCCATCCCGTAACAAGTGCACTAAGCTTGCTTTGCTCTGAGGATGATGACGATGGAATAAGAGATCTTCCAGGACCAAAAAGCTGAGGACATCTGTTGACAGGAAGTAGTTGCTCTAGTTTCTGTATGTTAGTGAGAAGATGCACATTTTTTAATCTACCTACTTCCTAGCCTAATGTAATAGTACCTGGTGGCATTTCTCCCCTTCAAGTCAGAGGAAGTTCTGCCATTTTTTAGGTGGGTTTATTGATGGGTGCTACAAATATGCAGGCGCTGCAGAAGTCTCCCTTCAGTCCTTAATCTGTCCCAGTTTGGTGTGCAGGGATCAATCTTATCTTAGGGCCCAATCCAGTTTTTTCATGACTTCTTTACTGGCATAACTCCCCTGACCTGAAGTGAAATTTTCACAGCTTCGACCAACATGAGAGTTAAGATGGGACCATCGGTTGTAATTTCACATGGCAGATGGGACCATTGGTTGTAATTTCACATGGCAGATTCCAGCTGATGGTTGACTGAAAGATGCACGGTGAGCTTTTTCCTTTTTTCAGCTGATACTAGTGAGTGTAATGTAGATGCCTTTTCTTTAACTACTGAAAAATTTTATTTTTATGGAAGAAATGTGCAAATAAGTTTTGTTAATAGAAATTAACTTATTACGAGTATTGGAGCCCTGATGACATTTAAAAGAAATACTTTATTAAGACTGACGGTTGGGCTTTAGAAAACTGTCTTTGATAAGTTGTCAAGTAAAAAGAAACAGTTTTGGTAGAGGACACCATAGTCTGTCAACAATATGAGGCAAGAATGAAAATTATTCTACTTTTGTACTCTGCTAAACTGATACATACATGCATCAAATACTTCAGTGGAAGCTGTGAAGTTTCAAGTACAATGAAACCTGTGAAACCACCTCCAGGATCAGCAGAAATCAGTCACCTCCTCAAAGTTGGTCTTTAAGTAGAACAAAATCATTTTGTACACATTGGTGATGATTTAAAGAGGATAAAGAAAATGACAGGGGGGGTGCTAGTGCAAGCTAATGAACATTTTTCACTGAACCTCAATAGCACAGGATATTTTAAATCTCATTATTCACAGCACAGTGTATGATGTCAGCTTTGTCAGATACGTGATTCTATGCTATGCTTTTCTGGAGGCTCTTTATATATGTGCGTGTTTCTGTATAATACATATATTAGGAGTTGACTAATGAATGAAAGACCGACCTGAAACTTTGCAGAAGCACTAATGAATGTTACCGAAGGAAAACCCTATCTCTGACCTTCAGTCCAAGAATGGAATTGTAACTGTGTGAGGAAGGCACAGGCTGCAATATGCATTTTCTGAGCTGCACTCTTAGGACTTCGGCACCTCCCTGGAAAGGTTCAGGCACACTTCTTCACTCCAGCTCACCTCCCTTGGCCTTGCAAAGGAACGAGGCTGTGCAGGCACATTTTTTTGAGGTCTGTCTTCAGCAGGTATGGCATTGGATCTAAAAATCCTTGTACTCTGAGGAATGGATATAAAGACTGGACTTATTTGCAGTTCTGGTGTCTATGCCAAATCAGGCACACTGTAACTGTTGATCCTTTTCAATCAAAAATAATCAACCTTTTTAAAAGCCCAAGTCCAGTCGCTGAATAGCAGTGTAGCAACCTACTGCACTTGGCCTGTGAGCCAGGACAATCACCAAAAGTGAGGAGCAAAATGCAGCTCAGAAAAGAGTTTTTTGCAGGCTTTGCTGGAAGTAGATGTCAGGATATATTGAATAAGCAAATAGGAAAAAATGTTTTGTACTTTTTACTAGGTCAGAAACAAATTATCCCTGAATCTCCACAGGTGGTGTGGATTAGGAAGAAGAGCTTGCTCAGCAGCCCCACAGCAACTTAGATTTCTAAGAAAACTTCTCATCGCAATAACACAGAAATGCTTTAGCCATATTCTGCTCCAGTGGCTCCTACGTGCTTCACAGCCTCCTTTGTGTTCCCAGAGAACACAATCTGAAGGGACAGAGTGTGTGCTTCAGTTTTAGGGTTGGACAATTCTTTTTTAAGTCTCTTTTCCGAAAATGACACAGGCTCATGACCATGGAGGATATATAATGTTTGAATTCCTTGTGATATTTGCTGTAGCCTTAGTAGTCATTTGGATGCTTTATGACAGGCTTTCAGTTCATATTTCTATGCTATCCAGATTACATACAGATTCCAGTTTTCCAATTCTGTTCAAGAGAGGTTTGAATCTCCACTTCACCCTCACACTCTGGATTTATCCTGCTAGTGGCTTTGTGAAAGCTAGCTGGGTGTTTCAACTAGGAGAAGCTATTTAGGGACAGAGAGTATGGATCAGGCAGGCTGTGTGAGCAGAGACTTTCTAGAGAGCAATTTAAAGCTGTCCTCCTGTTAGATCATCTGGAGGAGGAGAGCTCTGCACATGCTGCTTGCCCTTCCTGGGGAGCTGGTAATGATCTCTGCTCAGAGCACGCTGTGCCCAGCCTGCTGTGCACGAGAGGGGGAGAACTCGAGAGAAAATGCTGGCGATCTGCCTGCTCTGCTTACTGTCTCCACCCACAGATGAGAACATTTCAGAAACTTGAAGACTGTTTCTCTCCCTCTCTCTCTCTTAAAAATTTGCCTAGAAATTAAAGACGTTAGAAATAGATCTTTACATCTATCTAGTTTCTTCTCCAGTAAGCGCTACCTCTTCAGATCATCCTCTAGTTCAAATTTTCCATTACTGAGACTACATTTTCATACCTACAAACTCCAAATGTTCTAATCTATTTTTGTACACTGGCATAGTTGTTTCCTAGGTTATTTCTCTCTATCTCCCTTTGTCTCTTCCTTTCTGTGAAATAGTTTGTGACATTATTTTGATTAAGCTGAACTGTGTATATTGAGAGAATGGTTCTAGGGTAACTTAAAAAGAATTTGTAAGGAGCAGTTGTCAAAATATGCAACACTGTAAACAATAACCTTTCATTTTTATTCCAGAATAATAATAATAATAAAAAAGTTTAAGTGGAAAAGAAATGAAAGTGCACATTATATGTTTTAAAATAATGAAACTACAGCTTTATAGGGGAATGGCCATGGGGCCATAAATGATTCCTACACCTCTATTTATTCTCCATGTAAAGGAGGCATAGTGAAAAATACTGTTCTGGTACACTCTGGTGTTAATCTTTCTGTGAATACTCGCACCACACTGCCCTTCAAATACTGCAAATATTCCAATAAAGTCAAAATGGCACGTTCTCACATCAAAGCAAATAGCTTAACACAAATACCTGCAGAGCCATATTAGATACTCAGCTTCCTGGGTGCTAAATAACTGTCTTGTAATGCTACTCAGCATCTCAATAAATTACATGATCCTTTCGTCAGCCCCGCCAGATAAATAGCAGCCCACATACATGTGGGGCTGGCCATTCCATAAGCATCGTTTACGTGTTCACAGAGCGGTCAGGCGCATGTGCTGGCAGGTGCTCAGCCTGCAGGCGTAGAACAGCTGCACTCTATAGTTTTTTTTACAGTAAGGTCTATAGCAAAGATACAGCTGTTATGTAAGCAAACACTTAATAGCTTTTATGATCAATGGGGTGGGGGAAGAACAGTTGTTATTTGCCCACAGACATTTAATGCAGAACAAGGACCATGCAGGACACAACCTTACAGCACTAAATCTGTTCTGATACCGATTTCTTTTGGAGCCTTAAGGACTCACATGGGTTTGCAGTGGTGCCAGACTCTGTACAGAGGATTTCACTGTAGTTCTCAGGTAGTGTTATTCTCAAAGGATGATCCTACTCGGCCTTTGTCTAGAAAGTCTCCTGTTTAATACCATGCCCTTTAAAACTATAACTGATGCAGACTACTATTCTTCTTTGTACTCAAAAACATTCATGGTAGTGAAAATCTCTTGTGTACTTCAGAGTAGAGATTTCAGTGATAGAAAGTGCTTATTTCTTATGTAGTTAAACAGTACAAATCACTTCTTCAGCTGATTGGGTTGTGCATGTTACTGTGTCAGCTCGTGCTTACTTTCTAGAGCCGTTGTAGGCATGTAATGGGGCAAAACCTCAATGGCTGTCCAAGGAGAGGGAGAGAACAAATCCCACTTTTCCTACTCTTAACGTAAAATTTTTCAGAATTACCAAACTCCAGATTTTAAAGGAAGTTAAAAAAGCAAATCAGGCTTGCTACAATTCCTGTGCAGGTCTCTCTGGAGCCTCACCTACTTTACTTATGCTTCCTGTGGTTGCAGTTTAAGGAATGGAAGCTAAGGGTATCCTATCTAGAAATCAGTTGGAGGCTTTAGCCTCTAGTGGAAATTAAGGAACAAGAAATCCAGTAAAATAGGGGTAATTCCTGTAACTTACCCTTTTAACTAGCTGGCTGACTTCAGAATATACTTGCTTTGTGGACACTATCTCTTGGGTGGCCTTATTTGCTCCTCAGCAGTGGTGGAGCTAGGGTTACCTCAAGCACCCGCTGCCAGAGAGAGAGATGGGTTCCACCACGTGTGTCTTGCTGTGGATGATGAACCTGACAAGCCGGAGTACCGAGAGACAGCTTCAGTCAAGCAAAGTGTTTAACGCAGGTTTATCTACCCTGTGTAATGTTCACCGTCTATTTAAATGCTTCTTGTGACAGGCTGCTTTATGAACCTGAAACAAATGGTTTCACTGATTTCTCTAAGTCTGCTTCTGACAGACAGGAGGGTGTCTATTGGCATGGAGTTAAGGCAATAACAATCCTTTAAGAAAAATGCTTGTGGTTGTAGAACAGGCCAGACTGTGCAGGACTGACTAGAGGGAAAGGCTCTCCTGAAGCTCAGGAACTGCTCTTACAACTTGGCCTGTGGAATCTTGACTTTTCTGGGAACTGATAGGATTCTTAACACTCAGCTCAAGAAGCTCACTCAGTCAGAAACATTAATGCTTACTCCAAATCGAGCACCAAAATACAGCGGCCTTTTTGCCAATATTGCTCTGAATGACTGTTGTATGGCTCTACCTTAAATCAGTGGCAAAACTTGTAAATCACCTTAGGAGCCTTTGTTCACCTCTGTGCTCCTGGTCCTTATGTATTGTCCATACCACCCTGCTCCAAGGAGCATCAGGTTCAGCTGCTGCAGAGGAGCACAGCCACACCAGTTCAGACACCTGTTAGTCCAGGCACTGGGGCCAGCCTTGCAAAGATGTTTAGCAGCTTAAAGACGTTGATGGAGTTAATGGGAATTAGGCACCTAACCTACTTAGATGCTGCTATAAATGCTGCTAGGCATGTTTAGGTACCTAAATACCTTAGTAAATCTTTCCCCTTACTGCTTGCAATGATAGCATACCAAAAATCAAATACTAGTGAACAAAGCCTAACCTTTGTCCTCTGTAACCAGCTTTGCCTTTCCCTGGGGGTTGTTTTCATGCGCCACTAAAAATACCAGCCACCACACAGGTTGTACCATCCGGGTCCTGTTTATAATTTTTTGTGGCTTGGTTATCTAATGCTCATTCTAGATTTTTGATGTTTTATCTGATGCATACCATCAGCTTCTCCATTTACAACTTCCAGGACTAGCTGAGCTTAGATATGTATAGGGTTAGCTACTGTCTAAGGATAGTTTCTTTCATTAAAACATGTATATCTTCTAGGTTCAACTATCCTCAGCATAACAGAAAGGATGATGATCTGTGTAGTAGTTACAGTGGCACTCAAGACTCACAGAATTTAGTCCAGCATCTTTTCCAAAACATATATAATCTATATTCTTCCTTCAAGTTATGAAGGATATTGAGGAATGGAGATATTGAACTGCAACTATTTGCCTTATTATTTATTAGGGGCAGCAAATGAGGGAGTTTGCTGAAATGATCACTCATCGTGATGAGGAAGAACCAGTTTCTCAAGGCAGTTGTTGTGGGCAGTAGAGGTTTGATTGCTGGGCTTCTTGGCTAAAAACAAACCAGGAAAAATCAGTGGGTTTGCCACTGCTTTGGATAAGTCACAATTTTACCTTGACCCCTAAAAGACACACGCTGATCAGAAATGTCTTAATCTCTAAGTACCCTGCTCTTTAGCTGTTAAGCAGTCCATATTTCCCTATAGCCCAATTATTATTATCATCAAGAACAATCCTTGCTCTTGTACATGTAGAGAACTCATTAAAACATATGATTAAAACAGAAAAGAAATAAAATTATATTTGTGGCCTAGAAAAAAAATTATAACAATAATAATGCTGATATGGGAAAGAGAAAGGATCTTGGGAAAGGCAAAGCATTGAGGTTCCTTCTAAAGTTTTCATTTTTTACACCAAAGCCTGGTAATGCATCACTATTCCTTTCCAGCCCCAATGGCCTGAGAAAACCAGAGGCAGTGAGCTCTCTGGGGACAGCGAAGCTGTCAGTCCCCAAGCAGCCAACTGAACTGCATTTTTTAATCTCTGTTCTGTGCCACTGGGGACCCTAACGTTAGGTACTGTAATTAGTCACCATGGGGGTTACGCGTTCCAAGGCAAAGACAACTGTACATAATTGATGTCATGGGATGAGCAGGAGCTGAGAAGCCCATTAAGAAAGCTGTCCGTCACTCTCAGATCGTATTATTCCTTCAAGTTAAATACAAAAGTGTTGTAAATAATAAAGATACAGAGGAGCAGGAAATAGGACACCTACAGCATTGAAGTGTGACTGTCTTGTTTGGCTGTTTGAAAGATTCAACCAAAAGGAATCATTTTGTTATTAAAGGAAAATGTGTAAATGCAATTAATCACATTCATTTCTCTGTCTGCTCATCTTTGGGAATGTATCCAGTCACTTGAGCCTAAACTCTCTAGGTATGTGCTTAACCCCTTCTGATTTAAGATGCTGAAGTGGCATGGTAATACAGGCACTGGTGTTCCAGTAACCATTCAGAGTCCTGCAGTGAAAGATCTAAAACCCAAATATCAAATCAATAGTAAATGTACACTAACAGGAAAGTCCTGTGGCTGGCTGAAGGTAAGTCTGTGTTACTGCTGTGCTCAGAGGTTGGTTGGTACCAGATTGGTTATCACCTGTCTGACTGTTTTGTATACACAAACTAACCTACTTACAAGTGAATACAGTTTCAAGAAAGTGAAGGGAAAGACTTCAGTAACTTCACCACATTCCTAAAAATATAGATTTCCTTTTACAGGAAAACTTGTTAGCCATTGGGAATGAAGTTTTGGGTTCTACAAGAGGAATCCTTCAGGCAAGGGACAGCTATCACCCAGAGAGGTGACTAGCACAGCAGGGTAATTAGCATTTCAGTTTGTGATGTGGTTGAGAGGAATCACTGCTGTCCAAGTAAGGAGGAGTATCTAGTTTCTTTTTTTCTTATGGCTAGAAGGGAAAGGCAAACCAAGGGACTTTGCAGCTGGGAGGGAAGACAGTAGCATGTGGTCAGGGGCATCACCACATCCTCTCATGCAGTGTGTGAGAGCTGGATCCTGAGAAAGGATCATTACCAGGTAAGATCCTCTTTGCTCTAAAAACTTCTAGCTTATTGCAGTGGAAGGTCCTCGATCTGAAAAGGAAAAAAAAAAAAAAATAACATAAATCTTGGTCTCTAAAGGTACTGACAAACTCTAGCTGCAGGCAGGATGGTTACATGAGTACAGACATGCACAGGAGTGTCTCTAATTCCTTCTGAAAACCAAGGCCGCAGCACAGCTTCCTATCTCTTCTTGTACTAACAGCATTTAGTAGTTGTTCATGGTACTGATGCCAACACAACATCCAGCTATAGCTCTCCTCTTGCCCTACCCAGTGCCGATCACTCCCCTAGAGTGAAGCCATTCTCAGGTGCCTTTTCCCTGTCATCTGCTGTGTGTCCAATGGAAAGACTGCAGCTCTGCCAACTCCCGAGCAGGTAAATTGAGTTTTCAGTAATCCAAAATACCTGAGATAAGAAGCACAGCTCTGCCACGGAGGCTGAAGGTTTTAAGAGCAGAGAAGGACAGGGAGTCAGATGGACCTACGTGCCTGATGTCATGTGTCCCTGACAGGGCTGGAGCCTAATTGGATTTCACAACTGTGACTTCTGCGTCTCTTGATCACAAAACCAAATTAAACCTCAAGAAGTTTCGCAGAAATCCCCACCTGAAATTTTGCCTCAAAAAGAAAATTATGGTAGTTTCACTTCAGCTTCTCCTCTGCCCCGGAAGGGGAGTAAAATGAAAACTTCTAAATAGAACTGTTGCTTTAAAACAAATAAGAAGAGAAGAAAGAACAACCCACAGATCTGCTGAATTCCTGGGTGCACTGAATAAAGTCAGTCATGTGATAATGATGGGATTTTCTAGAATACCTTTTAGGCATGTAATTTCTGTATTAAATCTATTCAGACGTCCCAAGAACATCTGTTTCTTCTATAAAAATGGGAATAACAGCCACTTTTTACAGTGCATTGACAGCTACAGATAAAAGCATGGTAATTGCTAGTAGTGACTACTGCCTAACAAGAGATTTTCTTGAAAGATAACCTGTCAAGATTTTTAAGACTATTGCACATCTACGTGCAGATTCCGGGTAAGAACCTCAACTGTGATAGCCCTGTGCTGGTTTACACAACTCTGGGAGGTGGGGTGCATGTTAAAATTACAGATAACAGTGGGATTCAAATAGATTCAAGCCCCTCTCAAAGCCAAATCACACGCGGGCTGATGTCTGGAGTGGAAGTTAAGAGAGGGAGGGGAGCTCTCCCTCCAAGGCTGCCTGTTCCCTCTGAACCATGAGGGAACTGTTAATGTGACCTAAAATCAGCCGGAGCTGCTTTAGTGCACTGATGCAGTGGGCAGCTCTGCCTCCCTTCAGGGAGACACTGAAACACCTGCTAAAATACTGGATAGCCCAGAAAGAGAGGAGCCAATTATAGCTAATGCCTGGGAAGAACCACAGCTCTACAGCAACATGGGTCCTACTGCTTTTCATCTAGCTCCCTCTTTTCTTATGTTTATTCATGAGTTGGGGTGCAGAGAAGATGAAAAGGCTGCTAGCAGAGTTCTCCCTGGAGTCACCACTTGAAATGGTACCACAGTTCCAGGGAAGTCTTGCCTGCTCTCATAACAAGGCTGATACTCCTGGGAATGCCGTAGTTCCTCTGTAGTTCTCAAGACAAGCAAACATTATCCTTAGTGTCCAAATACTGACAAGTCCCTAAACCTAATTTGCTTTGGTAAGATCCAGAGCTAGAGCACAATTTTACCTCCTTTGAAAAACCCAGTGGCAATATTGCAATGGATTTGCTCGGTGCCAGGCTGTTCTTCATGGCAGCCACATGAATGGCTATAAAACAGTACCTAAAAACCAAAGGACAGGGAAATGTGGCTTAATTCCATCCAGGGCTCTAGCAGAACAAAAGCCTGCTGCAGGAAACCTGGCTGTCCTTTTTTTTTTTTTTTTTTTTTTTTTTGCAACAGGGAGCAGCAGCTATTGGAGCAGAAATAAAACCATACCTGAATGACAACAAAGTGACTTCAGGGAGGTGCCAGCTCAGAAAAAGCTGCCACCGTCCTTTGTTACACCCTGACTCCACAGCAAGGATGGCCAGGAACAGGCTGTAGGGGTGCTAGGTTCTCTGTGCGCAACGTCTTCTTGCTAAGGAACAGCAGTTACTCCCCTGAAGCACCTACAACCTGCAAAAAAAACAAAGCTACATCAGGCTGATTTTTTTTAATTTTGAGGGGAACTGTTATAAATATTGAAAAGAAAGCACATCTCACATTATGTGTTACACAACTGAAAAGCTTAAAACATTTTCTTCTTCACAGCTGATTTGCAAACTCCCCTTAGTGCTGCCTGTGCTGGCGTCGAATCAGGAGGGTGTCTCTGAGTGTTGAAATGTGTATCCTTTAAATGAACCGAAAGCACAACATTACGTGTCTAAGTGCAATGTGAGTTAGAGCAACAGTAGCCTCTCCCTGGAACTCATGCATGTTTTACTTTTTGTCAAAATTTACAAGCACCTTCAGATGACAGTAAATCCCACGTTTATAATAAAGCCAGCGTTACCTTTTCTGAAATGAGTGGCGAGGACCACGATGGACCCCTTCTGACCCTTGTGCCAGAAATACAACATTCCCATGGATTTCTTTGATTTTAAAAGCAAGTGTCTGTGGCAGTGAGACCCAGCACCTGAGAAATTCCAACAGCCTAGTGAGAGTGAATTGTTCTAGTAGGGATTACTCATGAGCTACTAATCTTGGCATAATAAAGCCTTTGACTGACTTCCAAAGGACCTCAGTGCAACACGTCAGTAAACTAGTCTCACCTACTAGTAACCTCGAGTAACTAAGGTGTTTTCTTGCAAGATGGTATCTTGCACAGGTTCCCTGTCCAAGCCAGGCTGGACATGCAGCAAACAGAGAGCCTTCACCTGCCCTGACGGGCTGAGGATGGCTCAGCTCTCCATAGGTGTTCAGCATCCGGCCGGATCAAACCCTCAGGATCCAACTGGGATCTGGGCTGCTTAGATTTCGTTCGATGAGTGGTTATTAGACTGTTTGTGCCAGCAAAGTCCAGAAATCTGCAACAACTGAGATCAATGCCGACTCTGTTACTAAGCAGATGCCACCTCCCAGCTTCTGAGCAGCTCATTAACAGGGCTTGAGAGAGCAATAAGAGGATATTACTGCGAGGTTCAGAGAAATATAATGTGCTGCTACAGGACTTATTACTGGAACAAGTACCTGGCTGTTGTGTACAAGAGGCGTGCAATCTGTCAATGTCATAATAGACCTTGCTACCTTATTTATATGTGGAATCACATAGTTAACTGCTGCAGATATTCACCTGGGATACAGATATTACTCTCTTAAGATCTTCCTGCCTGATCCTACAGGAAATAGAGACAAACAATGAGAGACGATACTGACAGAAACAGAGTGGCTTGTCCAAGGTCACACAGCAAGTGGTAAGAGAGGCTGGAGAGATGACCACTAGTCACCAGCCTGGTGCTTTAACGCCAGTACTGAACTGCTGTGATAACTGAAGGCTGAAGATCAGGTGTAAAGGTTTAAGTTTGAAGAAAAATTTATTCTTCAAATACAGCATTAAAAAAAATGGTTCTGAACTTTTCCATCTGATAACACATGGAAGATCATTTCCAGTAATGAAAACTCCTGGACCACATGTATGATAAATAACAGATCCATTTCTGTGCCTTTCAGAGTTGTTGCATGGCTCTTCCCAGCCAGCTGGGGCCTCAACTTGAGGTGCCCTGCAGCTTAAAACCTAAACAGGAGTGATTGTAACCAGACAGAGAGCAAACACTTTTCTCAAACCCATGATGAGAAGCTCAGGATGCAGAGAGCTGCGAGAGCCCAGCACTCCAGTGTCTCAGGCGTGTCTGCGTCCAACACCTACTGCTCAGGAAATTCAAATAATGAGACAATATGGCCCTGCTTGCAGAAGGGACAGCTCTTCCAAGGAAGAATTCACATAATCTAACAGCTGACAATTCAGTTAGATAACAACTAAGATAAAAAACCAGTGGTGGATGCCTAAGCAAAAAAGCTTGTCTAAAAGGTTACAACAGTTGAAGTTTTGTTTCTGTTGCATGGAAGCTTCTTAGCTGTAGAGGGATTTTAAATGCCTGTTGGCTCCAGTTCTTGCCAGGACAGAGAGGAAGGAGCTCCCCGAGGAGCAAAACAATCATTTGGTTGTACAAGTGCAAAATATTGTGAAATGCTGATTGTACTTAATGGAGTTAGCGGATGAAATGCTGTATCCATGGTATCTAAGAAGGTGACTCATGTCACTGCTATAAATACTAACTTTCTTGCAAAGAATATATTCTAGTAAAATCTGCATTTGTACTGCATTTGCACAACAAGCTTGTACTCAGGTTCCACTTCTTCCCATGTTAATGGTGCATCTCTCCAGTTGAGTTACTGGTGTCAAACAGCTGCGGCCCAAAGAGAAGCCATGCTCCCCATGCTCTGCCTTGCCTGTTCTCAGCTGACAGCCCTCCCCAGGCTCAGCATATGATCAAGCATTAGTACACGTGCATCAAATCAGTGCAAAACCATCTCTGTGTACATCAGGGGTTGAACTAGATAACCTCTAGAGATCCCTTTCAACCCAGACATTTCTATCTTCAAGAGCTTAATGCAGTAACTGTAATTTAAAATGTTTGCTCCACACAGAAACAAGTCCCTGGCTCCTCCCAGATGCTGTTAGTGCTTTCACCCATCAAGAACATAGTGGTGTCACCTGGAAAGAAAAGTAGCTGCAACCGGGATAAGCATTAAATAGCTGCTTGCCAGTTTATTTGAGTCTTTCCTGGGAAGCAAGAATGTTGCAGAAGAGGATCTGAAAGTTCCTAGAAGAAACAACAGCCCTCATAAGGTAAAGACATCAGGCAGAGCTCCACTGGCAATCTGGAATCTGCATCAGCAAATAACTTGGGATGTTTGTGCTTGGAGAGAAGACTGCAATTCATCTCCCTAAGGAGAAAAAAAAAAAAAAAAAAAAAAGTGAAAAAGGCAGCCTCTCCAAACTGACAGAAGTGGTGTTCACTTCTGAGCTCAGGAGCTTGGTGCCACTGAAGTGGATGTGGAGATGCCTGTGGATTTCAGAGCACTCTGCTGCCCCAGCTAATTTAATGTGCGTGGAGACGCAGTCCTCTCCTTTTCTGGCTAAATGTTGAGGGATGTGAGTAAAAGAGTGAGGAACAAAGGACTGTATTCATGGCTGCTCTTTAACTATCAATGAGATTTAAAAAGAAAAAAAAAAAACACCCCACAACAAAAACTGGATTCTTAATGATTTTTAGGAGATACAAGTAAGTTTCTCAGAACTTTCTTCTCTCCCCTTGGTTCAATATTCCCTAAGTCAGTGAAGGTGGAAGAAAGTTGGAAAGCTGAGGTGGTTCAATACTACAGGGCTTTGAAAAAATATTGATTGACAAGAACTTCTCCATCCACGGTCACAAAACAGTTTAAAATTTCACAGCTTTGAGATTCTTTTTTGCATGTGTTATTGTATGTCTTGAGATTCTGATAAAATAGAAAGGTAGTTAAATTGGAATCCTATTGCTGTGTACCTTTTGTAAAATTAGTAATTTCACAGGATATTATTTTTTTCCTAGATTGGTTTAAATGTCTAACAGCCCTTGATT
Source organism: Ceryle rudis (assembly GCA_033439905.1). Classification (NCBI taxonomy): domain Eukaryota; kingdom Metazoa; phylum Chordata; class Aves; order Coraciiformes; family Cerylidae; genus Ceryle; species Ceryle rudis. Next base: position 80,968 of record JAAGNO010001241.1, read on the forward strand.
TCACAGCGAAGCATGGGTAGACAGTATTCCAACATTGCTGTGAACATCTGTTCTGAGTTACCAAAACTCCAGCTGAAAAACAAATATTTCCACTATAAATCAACCAAAACATTATCCTGAGTGTTGTAACAGATGCAAAATGATTCTGGCTCGCTCTGCCCTGTGGTTTTGCTCTCTCCTTAAAATTGCTGTGAATATATTTATTTGCACACTTCAAAAAATACATATTTGAAATGTCTATTTAAGTTTACTTGGAGTATGTCTGATGTTAGGTCAAAGCTAACGGCCAGCTGATAGACTATCACGTTCATTACAGATGCTACCAATTAATATAAACTCCAGTTACAGCTTTCCAGATAAACCCGGTCTAGAGCAACACCTAAAGTTCTGCTCAAGTGTTCTGAACACTTCAACCCAATGCTACTAGAAACGATGACCGAGTTTGTGCAAGAGGGAGTGTTTGGGTTGGGTATTCTATTCATTCTGTTGTGGTGTGCTCTGGTGGGCTTTTAGCCCCCAGTGTTAGTGCTGCTCTTCATCTTCAGCTTTGTGAGCTAAATGAATCGGCAGCGATATTGACTTAGCTGGAATAAAGAAAGGAGATTTGTTTACTAAGCATGACATTTGGAAAAAAGGCTTTGTAAGAGATTTCCTGGTTAGTGGTGGCAGTATGTGACTAAAATGGTCTGTTTATGCAGAAGGTGCAGTTCTATACTTTCAGGTGTTTAATTGCATTAAGCTTCATCTGAGCTGCTCTGATTAAAGATGCTTTCCTTTTTTGAAATATTTCATATGTAACAGCTAAGACAGATATGGAGAGAACTGAACTACGGTACCAAAAATAACAATAAAATTTTGCAAGGGGGAAGAGATTAGTCCTTTTGGTTTATTCCTCTTTGCAACAAACAACAACAAATAATAAATAAATAAATAAATAAAACCCACACCACAACAATTTGGGGGACGAAACAAAGCTGTGTTTTGAGAATGACATTTTGTAGTTGTTAATCATTTTCTGTTTTAAATGCTTGGAGAACAACAGCGTGTGTAGACTAAATATAACTGTGCCTTTTATGATAGTTGGGAAATGGAAGCTGCAGGCTGGTTATCCAGCCCACAAACAATAGGAACACATGGACCATCCAAAGGCGTGATGATGGCAAATGGAGCACTTAAGGGAAGTAATGGGGCCCAGCTCACACTGGTGTGTGTTGGACTGGGGGATTCAGAGTCTGTCAAAGGGAACAGAGACCATGAGGCATGTGTGTTGGCCATTAGCCCCTGCAGTATTCTCCTTCAGAAAGGTCAAGCCTATTATAAAAGCCTAGGACTGCATTTTTTAAAGGCAATTTGTTAATTAAAGCATAACAGTGAAAGAAAACAAAACCAAACCTAAACTGCATATGTTTAAAATGGCATAAGAATGTGTATTTTGTTCAATACTTCTATTTGCAAAGAGATTCAAACACATTCCATATGCAGTAGGCTGCATCCCTTTTATGGCATTATACATTTGCTTTATATATTGTTAATTAGACCTAATTTAGGCCTCAAAAAAAATCTCATTAAAATTCTGATTAGTGGTGTTGGCAAGCAGCCATCTAAAAAGCTTCTATTTCTTCCTTTGATAAGTTGGAAACTGCTATAACAAACAGTAAAAATAATATCACAGCCTTCTTTCTCATGCCAATCAACATAATGTATTCGCCAGGTCAGAGCCATTTAAGGGAAAAAACAGGAGGAGGACATCTTTATTTTCTTGCATAGGTGCTGTCAGATGGCTATAGAAAACTGTAAGTATGTTTATGCCCTTTGGTGGCTTAAAAAGAAAGCACAACAACAAACCAAAAAAAAAAAAACAAAACCCAAACCAAACCTTACTCTGCAAGGCAATTAATGAAAGCTTGTCTTTTAAAGGCTTTAAAAGTGAATGGGACTAAAACCAGTCCAAAGCTGGTTTAATATTAAACTGGCTATGGCTGATGTTTTCAGTATAACTTTCTGTCTGATGCTTTCAATATAGCTTATAGTCTAAATGCCCAGCCAGGAAAACATACGGACAAGAATATCTTTAGTCCAAATACAGTCAATTATGCGCCTACATTACCAGAGATCAGAGCAGATAACTTTAAAAGAAAACATGACATTAAAAAAAAAAAAAAAAGTCAAAGGCAGAATAAAGCAACAAACAATAGCAACGCTCCTAGGCTTCCTTGTGCCTGTGTGTGTGTTTTGGAGGGTTATGATAGCTGCCAGCTATCATTGTATTTATCTCAATTAACTTAAACATTTCGCTTTAACGCATAAAAAATAACTTTACAAAAGTGAACCCTGTTTGAAATGGTAAATATTATGTGTCTATTTTCGTGTACATCTTTTCTGTACACACCTGTCCTCACAGGAGACATTAGCAATTAGTTTAGTCTTGCAGAAGATAAAACAGGGAGCAGGACTTCTGCAGAGCTGCTGACTCCAGCGGAAAGGAGAGGTAGGAGGACTCGTGGTTTGAACACTCTGAATCTGTTCCCTTCCTCGGAGCACAATCCCCAGCGTGCAGCTGCTCCATCCTGCGTCACAGCGTGCGGCAGCCCCGGACACTGGTAAGACAAAGCCAGCGTATGATTATGGGAAAATACCGCCTTTTTCTTTTGATAAACACAGGGTCATATGGCTGAAATCCAGCTTTAGGATGCCCTGTATCAGTAAAGCTGATTCTATGTTTGAATAAACATGTAAAAAATCCAGGTACTAATACTCTTTTTCTTTTTTTTTTTAAGCCCTTTTAAACTATAATCTTTAGAGATCTCATCAGACTTTCTGTATCAAACAAAGTAGGGAGACACATTCAGGGAATCCAGGGTACATTTGCCTCTTAAGACAGTGTTCACAGTTGCTGTCTCTATATTGCATTACAATATTTGCATAAGTAGGTTTCCAAAAAATCTGGGAAGCCTGCTACGCTGATACTGAACTTATTCAGTGTGCATATTCTGATACTGAGATAGCAACTAATTTCCAACTGAAATTACTGATGAGAGATTTAAACAGAATAAAATGGGTCATAAGAGAGATGATAGTTTAGCAGAATCCCCCCGCCTTGGCTAAGGAAGGGTGCTGCAGGCTGGTATTAGTATGGGGAACCTGTTCTGTTTCTGATGCATATAATGCAAAGTGAGATTACACCAAACCCATCTCATCTGCAAGACTTACTGAATCTAAACCTACAGGATAAACTGCATACAGATCACTTACGTGCATTTCTGCACCACTTGCTGCTCTTTTATAATATGTGCAGTTGCCACGATTCTTTCCTAAAGAGACATAGCACGGCTTTAATGCCTTTATGTTTAGCAGCCTGATCTTTGTCTGCAGGAAATTTCCCAGTTTTCTGCAGAGGGTCAGGCTTTCTTGCAAAAGATTTACCATGTTTCTGGGTTCTTAATCTAAGAAGACTATAGGATTAAAAAATAGTTTGGGTTTTCTGCATATTTTTTTTTTTCCAGGGGGAAACCTTGGAGCAAGGTGGATGTCACAGAACTGATCACAGCCATACAGGACAGAAACAAATCCCAAGCCTAGGGCAGCCTTGCAAGTCTGAAGCCCGGGGTACTAGTCAATTCAGTGACTTTCACGGAAGAACATAGGTTCTTCTTTCATCATCAAACATGGGTTTTCAGTATCAAGTTCTGCAGATCCAGATTTGATAAGCCTGTGCATGCAGAATACTTCAGGCTAAATTCTGCCTGACCTTTGCCAGCACTATGCCTCCAGCAAGCTCTCTGAAAACAGCCATTTGAAGTCAGAGAAATCTGGGTCATTGACTTCAATAGAAACTCTGAATAAGGAGGAGATGCTCAGTTCCTGCACCTTTCACTCCTCCCTTCTGTTACAGCTCTGCCTGGGGATGGGCTGTTTTATTCTGTGCTCGTGGGTGCTCTTCTATCTCCAGTAAAACCAATGCCAACTTCCAAAATCAAACAGCCTGAGCATGTAAGAACAGCTATTTCTAACTGTCTTTCTGCAGCACGCAAGCCAAAAGTGAGAAAGGAAGTGGAATGGAGGAATAAATGGAAGGATCAAGTTGTTTCTCCCATTGGCACCAGCTGGGAGTTGTCCTTACTCAGGGGAAGGTCTGGCTGGAGAACAGGCAAGCTACTCCCTTATCACTTGTCTCAATCCAGTTCTGTCATCTGGCTGCTTACACCTACTGGCTCTACGTGATTTGCCAAGGCACCAAGGGCACTAGGTGCCCAAAATGGGCTTGAGAGGCTGGTTAATGCTTTACAAGGTGAAGGTTGCTTTAAAAAGCAGAGCAGAGTATTTGTTCCAAAAATGTAGTCATCGCTGAGAGGAACGCTTGCCGAGTTCAAACCAGGTCAGCTGCCCAGGCAAGTACATGTATTTGATCTACTGTCATGGTAAAGGCTGACTGTAAACTTTGGCAGAGAAAATTATTAATCTTTCAACTCATAGCATATAAGCAATGACTAGTAATACCTATTTTTCTGAGAACTGGAATGCCTTTTGGAACCACCCCAGATTACTTAAGAGAAGTTCCTCTGCCATCACCCAAAAGCAGTTCCAGACCTGTCTCTCTCACATTCAATTAAAAAAAAAAAAAAAAGGCAGGGGCAGATCATGGTTCATTCAACAAACGTTTTTCCTCTTGCAAGGAGCCACAGCAGCTCACTCAGCTGCACACCACATGGTCAATAAACATCAATTTTTAAGTAATTCAGCTCTGTGGTAGTGGCTTTCACTTGGAAAGCCAAGCCAAGTTACTTCCAGAACTTCTGTGATGGTGAAGGAAGTGGGGGACAGGTTTTGCTCCTTGGTGCTTCTCAACTTTTGTCTTCAAAAGCTGCTGCTTTTTAGCTCCAGTTAGGGTGTGGGTAGCTGAACGTACTCATGTGGCTTTTTACTAACCTCTTAGTTACGTGTCACGTAATATAGCTGGAAACATACCACTATTTGAGGCCAATCTGGGAATGTTTCACTGGTTTTTAGGACAAATTAGAACTAAACCAAAGCTAAATCTTGAGCCTCTTTGAATTTTCTCCTCTGTTTTTTTTTTGGTTTTGTTGATTTGTTTTTTTTTTTTTCCATACATCTCATGCAAGCCTTTCATACATTGCTTTGGCTCCTAAAGGGCTGAGGTGGGGATCACTGTCAATAAACCCAGAGGTGTTTAAGTACTCTAAACGATTTGCTTTCCCAATCTGTCCTGTGCCTTGACCCAAAAGCTCATTCTCCTGCATTATTTATTTCTCCACCTTGTAGTTTGTTATCTGTTCACCTACTTTTGCAATTCTTTTCTCCAGGCAGAATACATTTAAAAGAAAGCAATCAGACAGAGGAATTGAGGGACACCGGCAGTGCGGCTGGGACCGTGTGGATACCTGATCAGAGGAAGCTTTACTCGAGTTCTGGAGATTTCTCCAGCTGTGCGTAGTGCTGAACCCTGAGACAGAATGAAATGGACAGAGAAAAGGGACTGGATTTTTCAGCCCAATCTATAGTTACATACACGTGGAGCTCAAGCTGGCCATGACATACCTGTCCTCCAGCACAGCAGCAGGTATCTTTCCATCTATCGCTATTGGCATTTTTGCTGAGCTGTGATTATTGCACAGTCCTCCTGGCCTGCGTTTGTGTTTATGGAGCAAATAGCAGCGGGTCCCCTGGAAAATACGGGTTAGATGGCTCCCTAAAGAAAAACAGTCACTGAAGTTTTTCCGTATTGGGAGGAAAAGCTGTACGTTTAGATCCAGAAGATTTCAGAAGAGTTCCCAACTACAGGTACAAACTATGCAAATACAATAAAGGGAATGGGAAATGCAGCAGAACGGTGGAGAAAACACCTCTCGTGTCAACTATGCTGATAATTTTTAAAACACGCGGGACCTCCTTTTTAGAACTTGTTCAGAGTAACTTCAGTTGGGGGGGGTAAATCTTTATTGGTGTTTAAAGCAAGGATAGGAGCCGAGGGGGAAAGAGGAGAGCGAGCCGTGCCACGGGCTACCGGAACATGTGACCGGCGGCTTCCATCTTCCCTCGGGATGGAAGATGAAGCTTCGAGTCAGATTCTGACCCCGAAGCGCCCGAGAAGCAGCTGAGCCCTCCGAGGGGCAGCGACCCGGCGGGTCCAGCGCCGGCGCCGCGGGCAGACCGC
>JAAGNO010001242.1:0-14557 GCA_033439905.1 Ceryle rudis
AGCGGGGGATACTTGCGGGCCGGGAACGGCGTCCGGCTGGAGCGAGGACGGCTCCGCGGGGCTCCGGGCCGGCATCGCTGCCGGGGCAGCCCTGTCAACCCCGGAGTGCAGCGAAGGGTGAACCGTGTTGCACAACAGTTGTTTCCTTTCATTTTCCATTTCCCATGTGTGTGGTCGGATGCTGTTGCCCCAGAGGAGGCTTTGTGCGGCTTAGGCTAGACCTGCCAGGTCCTCTGTTTGCCCCAGGAATGCGAAAGGGGCGGGGGGACGGGACACGACACTCGGACTTTCTTAGCTGAGTGTTGCTTGCCTGTATTAAACACGCCGTCGTTCACCAAGACTCCATCCTGCCTTCACTCCTTGTACGTAGTTCTGTTCACGTCAGTTCTGATTTCTCAGCCGGGGACTTAAATAGTTATGTACCTCAAGTTCCTGGCTGGCTTGGAGTGGCATGTATACAGTCCTTTGCTTACAACTCTTATTTTAGGTTATGTGACCTGCTGGTGGAAAGTTGAAACAGCATTCTGGTTTAAATTTTTGTTGTGCTTTTGTTTGTTTGTTTGTTTTGTGTTTATGGGGTTTTTTTCCCCCCTTCGTACAGCAGTGTTTTCCAACTCTGTCATGACAATTCGACTTTGGAAAAACCAATGTTAGTATCTACAAACGTTTCTTGTAATGCTGTGAGGTCAAGAATAGTACTAGTGCCAGCCAGGAAATTAAAAGTATTCAGAGACGAGGCTGAGCTTAGTATATACTGTGTCTGCTTCGAGGAATAGCCTTGATACATTATGAGCTGTGAACAGAAACCTTTGCTGTATGCAGTGGTGAAGAGCCCCCGACTTTCAAGCACAATACAGCTGTACGGGTGAGGATGGTGCTGCTGCCTGTCTCTGTCTCTGAGAGTGCAAGTAGGGGTGCAGCTATTGCTGGCACATTAGGACATGTTTGCACTGTGGCAAATCCGTGAAACTGGCTGTATGGGGTGGGGGGGGGAATCTGAACTAGATTTTGTAGACGGATCTTCACGTGACCTACTCTGTAGCTCACTGCGTTGGTGAGCTAAGGCATGTTTTAACACATAGCAACTTTCATTAGGTCATTCCTTCTCCAGGTAAGTTCTGCTAAAACACAAGTTTTCTTTGGGACTGCTTGATGTATGTGAAACTCATTGTATATGATAACATTTTTTGGATACATATCTTAAATATCTTTGAATGAGGACCCAGATTTTTTCTTTTTAATAGATAAGCTAACCATTGTTATGTTAATTTCTGGGAGGACTATGCAACAAAAGGTAAACAGGTGCTGAAGTAACAGTATAACATACAGTAATGCAGCACGGTGAGTCTCATTCCTCTGTTTATCAGACCTACAGGAATAATTGAATTACCCAAAACTGTGAAGTGCTTACAGTGTCTTTCGGCCCTGGAATGAAGTTAAGAGGATATAATTTGTCGCCAGTTATGCTAATTTTTTTTTAGTATAATTAAAGAAACATACTTGATTTAGTTACTTTATTTCCAATAGGAAATCAACTTTTATGCTAGTAAAAATACTTGCAAGAAGGGCATACCTCAGAAAAACCTGTGGCTGCTTGGTGGGTTCTAAGCATAAAGAAATCATTTTCTCCCTCCCTTCAAGTGTCTCAGGCCCTTTTGCTTTAATTGAATCTAGATGCTGGCATTTTTGTCTGCTCATGTGCTACTAATAAAGAATGTTGTAGCTTGTATTTATTCTTGCACCCCTATAACAAATAAGAGGGGTTTTTGTTGTGTAGTCACTTTCCTCTAGTAATTTTGGTTGGTTTGGGGTTTTACTTTTTTTTTTTTAACATATGATCTGAAGTGTGTTGCTTATAAGAGGTTTTTTAAGTCTTGGACATTTACATTTGAGCACTTAAGAAAATTGGAGGAGGAAACTTTCACTATACTGCTTTACAATATTAGTTCCATCATTTCATTAGTTGCATAAGAAATACCAGTGTGTTTTATCCGAGAAACTCAGAGTGCTTTTTATGGTCATGAATATAAATTGATATATAAATGTGAGACAGTACTAGGAGCCTCATTATGTGCTGTTTGGAAAAACTGTGGAATGAAGCCTTTAAAACTTTAAGCATCTAATAAAAAGTTAGGACTTTGAGTGTTGTGGTATTCCTGTTCTATTTGTATGGCAGTCTTTTTTTTATATACTGTATCATGAGATACACTAAACATCAGTTCTTTTCACAGTGCAATTAAATGTCTGGAGACTTGCTTGCAGATTGCTGATCTTGTTAGTGAATTCTTGTAGTTTAGTAACTCTGCGATCTCCTTGCTTGCTTTGTTCTTAAGTGGTTTTCTGTTGGCTTTACCATTTGGCATTGAATGGCAGTATAGCTCACTGACAAAATGCAGAGAGCTGTTTCAGACTTGCTGGGTCTTGTCTTCTGATATTTATTTTTTTTTAACTTTGATTATTGGCATTATCAACATTTATCTTTTCTATTACTGAAATGAGAGCTCTGCTCTAATTTTGTGGATGAGAGGTTGTTGTGGCTTTAAAAGACAATCTTTTGGTTTCAAGACTCAAATTCCCTCTGCTTTTTCTACTGTTTGCTGCATTCTCTATTCATTTTTAGTACTAGAGTCTGCTTTCCCTGAGGGTAGTAATCAAACATCTTATGAATCATTGCTTTCCACTCATATTGACCAGAGATGCTGTCATAGTAGCAATGATGAGTTGTCATACCTTGCACAGGATGATTTGTTTTGGAAGGCTGAGTAGGTAGATCCGTTACAATGAAGAGAACTGTATAAACTGCTATAAATGGCTCTACAGCTGGGATAATATGCTCCTGTGCAACTTTGTTTATGCAAAGTAAACTAAGACAGTGACTGACCTGAAATGTCACGCAGAGGGACACAAACAAGAGATAGTTTTGAAGTTACAAACTTCAGATCTATAGAGATCTGACTCTTTCTGATTCCTGGAGATTAGTAATCCTGCATATGGAGAATACAAATGTCATTTGTGCAAGTTATCAGAAAAAGGCACGGGTTCTTGTTTTTCTTTTTAGTCAGGAATGGAAACCAGTGTATTTTTATTCCTGCAAATAGGCCCATGAAGTCAGAGTTCAGATACGTTAGAAAGGGAAAACTTTGGTGGCGAGCACAGTTGCTGTGACTGTGTTACCAGTGAAGACTCCACTCACGCTTTGAAAGTGACTGACTTGGAGACCTGAGGGTAAATGTCTAGTTTCTTGGCTTGGGGTCAGTTTCTGGATGAATCAACCAGCAGTCCAGGTTGTAGGTTTTTTGTTTTATTTTTTTTGGGAGGGGGGGTTAAACAAACAAGTATTTAAACCAAGTGGAGGCTCTGCCTCATACATTTTGTCATCACAGAAACTGAATGGGTCTGGCTTGAAGTTGAGTCAAACTCATACAAAGAGCACTTCCTCACTCCTCTCATCCAAACTGAGACTGGTACAGGTAGGGTAGGGAATGTGTCTGCGGACATTTCCCTGCTGTCCTTCTCAACTTGTAACATTCAAAGAAGTTGTGCGTGTTCAACATCTTTAAGGGGGGGAAATGCTTGAAAAGGTTTGTCTGCCATTTTAATCTGGAGATAGAGACCTATCTGGACGGTCTTAAATTTAGTATGTGTTTTTGGTAATTGATCCTAAAGTTCAAGTCCAACCATACAAAGGATATTTCTGTATACTTCTCAAAAATTCCCTTTAGGCTTGGGAAAATGTATGTGATAGGCACCTGTACGTATTTTGTTTTCTCTACTGTGTAAAGCAATAAAATATAAAAGGAAGATTTGAAACATGATCAGCAGGGTATTTTTGGTTTTGTCTACTTGGGAAGATTTCTTCATCGAGCATCATATGGACCTCCGACAGCGTCTCTAAAATCCCTTTGTACTGCAGTGGAGCATAACTAAAGGCCTGGTCCAAAATATGTAGTGACAGGCAAGGGATGGGGCTAATAGTACCTGACCTCTCGCTTGTCTTATCTATCAGCAGCTAGCATGAAAACTGAGATGTCCCTAATTCATGTCTTATGGGACATAACACTTAAATCCAATGAGCTTTAGTGCTCAAGTTGTTGAATCAAACTTGTCTGTACAATTAATTCTTATCCTGGAAAGATGGCAAAATGGTAGAGTTCTTCAAACTGCAATTTTTAAGTATTCTTTTGTGGGGTTTTTGTGTGTTTTGTGTTTTTGGTTTTGGTGATTTTTGGGGGGGTGGGGTGTTGTTTTTTGGGGTTTTGTTGGTTTGGTTTGGGTTTTTTTTTAAGTTGTGGTCTTAAAACAAATGTGCTAGAAGGAAGCTGTTACTTGATGCTGTTTTGCTGCCATAGAAGAGGGGCTGACCATATTTTGAAAGTACTGACTACTGGTGATGCCACAGACTGAAAAAAGTTTGCATGGTTCACTGTCTTTACACGGGTGGGGTGTCACAGGTGCTTTGTTTACTCTCCTCACAATGTTGTTCTTTCTGTCAAATATCTGAGCCACTTGGTACACTCCCTGTATTTCTTTTTTGCAGTCTATTTTTTGACTAGGAGCTAGTGGTACGAAGTCATACTTTTAATTTTTGCATCTGTTGTCTGTTACCAAGTGATCCTTCTCTCATCTCTTAGGTTCTTTAGTGTTTATCTTCTGTCCTTAATTAACTTTTCACAGGCAAGCAGCCTTCCATAATACTGTGTTGCTATTACTTCCACACGCAGAAAGGAAGAACATAAGGTGCCTTGGATAGTCTGATTTCATGTAATAAGGAGTATGACAGCTGTCATACTGTCCAGTGAAGAAAATAATGAACTGATTGGAATTTTTTTAACTGTTTTTCTTGAAGGAAGCAAAACCTTCAGCTGAGGACTTAGGAGATAAGAAAGAAGGAGAATACATTAAACTCAAAGTCATTGGGCAGGTGAGTTTTTGCGTAATTACTTGATGACATTTGGTAGAGGTGGGAGTTTTTGTGTTGTAGGAATGAACAAATGAAAGTTGATACTCTCAGGTCTTCAATGTGGATCCTCCCCTGACATAAACTACTTGCCAATTGCCAGTAATATGTGTTAGAATGTGATTCTTTTAAAAAGCTTGAGTAATTTATCCTTACGACTCAAGACTTGGTCAGTGTGATCCCCATCTTATAAATGGGGGACCTCATGCATTGAGGGATTAATTTATCCAAGGATATGAATGAAATATGTGGAAAATTGATAAACTCAGGTCTTCAGAGTTCATGTAGTACACTTAAGTGTCATGTCAGCTTTATTGGACAGGGATAGGAAGGTGATTCTGTTGACCGACCTCTTGATAGATGTGAATGGTGGATTATAAGTCTGAATTCAAGTTGTGTTGAGATCCTTGAACAGAAATCCTTCTGTGCAAAGAACCCCTAGCTCACATGACTTAACTCAGTATAGTATTGTTTGTTGGAGTATAGCGTGATTGTGCTGCTGACTGGGGATGCACGACTTAAAGTAGGACTAACACAACCTTTTGCTGGTTTAATTGGCAGTGATAAGAACACATTCAAAAGCTAAATGTGACCCACGTACTTTTCGCACAGAACCTCTTCCAGTCTGTTTTTATCTGTAGCCAGTTTGATAGTTGCAGTTGCTTGTATCTTCTGACTGGTAGGAAGGACTAGAATAAGGAAAGATTTCTCCTCAGGTTATTGTTGTGTTACCAAGTCAGCCTGACTTCTATATAATTGCTCTAATTGAATGATGTTTTTATGTATTTTGAAGGGCAGTCTTTACCTTGCCTGGTTTGGAATCTTAGAGCAGCAGTCCCTGCATATACATGTTTCATAAGGACATCAGCTGGATAAAGAGGGAGGTGCAGTCAGACTGAACCATGAATGGTTTTTAGTAGTCCTAAATCCAAAACTTCCACAGTGAGCCTAAGGCTATACTATGCCGTTTGTTTTAAAATAGAGCTTCCTGTGGAAGTGCCTGATTAATTTAGTGACTGATAAATCATGCTGGAGGTTCGTGTCATGATGCACCAAGGTATGCATGGTGATTGTTAAACTGGTCCATGTTAGCTTTACATAAGTTTTGCTTAATACAAGTCTTAAAATTAGCATAGATAAAGTAAGCAGCTACTGCTGAGAGAGTAACTTTTTTCTTTTCTGTTCTTAGGACAGCAGCGAAATTCACTTCAAGGTGAAAATGACAACACACCTCAAGAAACTCAAAGAATCATACTGTCAAAGACAGGTTTGTGAAACAATGACACACTCTAGCCCCAAAAACTTTAGCTTTACTTTTCTCGCTGTTCTTTGAAATTAAAGGTATTTGTTGAGACAGTCAAGCTTCTGTCTAGTTACCAGCAGGACAGTTACCGTGTATGTTCTGTACATCTGACAGTACAAATTTAATGTGTCTCTTAATTTCTTTTACAGGCAAAGGTATTTCTAGTTAAGACAGTTGTGTGTTTTGTAATAAGTTAAAAAAAAATTACTGTTTGTAAATATATAGTGGCTGCTCAGAAGACATAGATGTTGCCTTTTAAAATGCTCAGGTGTGCATTTATAGTTACTGTAAAATCTTCTGTCTCCAAGGGAACTTCCCTTAAAGCTGTAGAATACTGCAGTTCAGGATGAGAACAGCCTTAGGCATTGTTACAGCCATTAATATGGTAATCAACATGCTTTAAGTTAAAGAAATCTGCAACATTAATGTGGATGCAGGTAAATAGTAACTACTGGTACTGAACAAAACATATTCCAGATTCTGTGGCAGATACTGTGGATTCACTGCTGCTATTTCCAGAAGCCCTGGCCTAGTTTGCCCCCAGCTTTGAGGACCAATGTCTTGTGTGTGTGGCCTTTTCTTGAGTAACTGTGTTGGAGTTCATTTCGGGAGATATAAGAAATAATACTGCGGGGGTTTTCTTAATACCTTGAGACAGGTTGAACTTGTCAATGGAAGTGTTCTTTTCTAGAATGTGTTCTTTTTTAATAACCTTTTGGAGTAGGAGGAAAGAAAAGATGAAACACCAGATATGTTTGGAGCCAAATCCAAATGATTAAAATTGTGATTCATTTGAAGAACTTGAAATTTTAAAATGAGATCTTGGAAATAATACGTGCAGCAGTTTTACTAACTGATGAAGATGCATGTGTTTGGAATTCTTTTTATGAGAAAGAAATAATTGTTTGAATGAACACAGCTATCTCTGTCTCCTGGGCTGAACTCTGAAGAGTCTGTGATTTCTTTCATCAGCAGTCAACACAGTTTTTGGTGTCAAGTAGCCTTTTTCTGGTAAAGGGACTGTGAGCATTTCTTCCAAGTTGGCAGAGGGATTGTTGGAACAATGCAAAGAGTTCTTTTCTGTCAAATTTTCTGCCTGGTTATCCGCAAGCCATATTTCTGAGATCTAATTGCTGCACAAATCAGGTCATACTTAACTTGTTTGTTTTGCTCACAACATGAAAGAGATGAGGTGTTTGCTCCCTCTATCAAAGTCAAGTATGATATTCCGCCTTCACACAGGTACACTGTACAACAGACATACTGCAGCTTAACTTTATTTACAATTGGGATGCTCCTTTCTCCCTGTTTGAATGGTGTTCCTTTTTCTCCCCCTTCAGCTCTGCTCTTTCTTGTCCTCCAAAGTGTAGAGCTTTTTGTGAACTGGGATTGGTAAAGGTTGCTATTTCTCCCTATGATAATACAAAATTAGGAAAGCAAGGGTCAGAGTTCATGAATTGAATATCATGTTCCTCCTGTTGTTTTAGGATCTTTAATAAAGCTGATGTGCAGTCCAGAAAAAGACAGGATCTTCATATGTAATGTCTTGGGAGGGAGGATGTATAAATGAATAAAAAAAGCTAAAGAAAATTTCAAGTTGTTGAGATGGAACTCCAGTGAGACTTTGGAATAAACACACTTTTTTTTTTTTGTCCATTTGTGGTTTGTTTTTTTTTTTTAGGGTGTTCCAATGAATTCACTCAGGTTCCTCTTCGAGGGTCAGAGAATTACTGATAATCATACCCCCAAGGAGGTGAGTTTCTTTCTAGGAAAAGTGTTATGTAGTTCACTGGAGAAACTAAATACCATATGAATTAATTTCTCTGTTCTGATAGACTGTTAACCATGATGAAAGTATTTCTTAAATACAGCAGTTTATTTTTTTTTACTCTATTTAGTCAACGTAAGCTTTGTCTAAGTAGAATCTTTAAGAAGGCTGATACGCAGTTCATTACCTTCCTGGGTAATGTTGTCTCAGAAGGGTGGGTATAGTTACTGCTTACCAGAGAGGGGGGGGAAAAAAACAAGGCAACTTCCCAGTTGTTGAGCTAGAACTTCAGTGTGACTTTGAATAAATATGTATTTAGTTCCCATTTGATGGAAATATAAATAAACAGAAAACAGGTTACTTTTGCTGTCCAGTGACTTATACCAATTGTTAAAATAAAGTGGGAAGAAACACTGTTAGATTAATGACCTTCTGAAAAATCAAACAAACTTGTGTACTGTGAAATTGAACAAGTTCTCGCTTTGTGAACTAGAATTGTTTTCAACAGGCTTTGATTTGCAAGCTGTGATTGTGAGCTAGTAGATCCCTATATATAGTTGAGGCGGCTGTACAGCCGGTGCATTCGCTGTGACGTTGGTTATGTTCCTGTGCCTCTGTTGCCTAAGAAGGGAATTTAGAGAAAGGTAAAGCTAGCAACTTCCAGGCTGATCTGTACTGCTCCACAAGTGGATTTAGACTTCACTGATAAGGCTCTGACTGAGATGTACAAGACTGATGGAAAAGGACTAAAAATCATCAGTGTTGGCTCGTGAGTTGGTGACTGAAATGTCTTGTCACCCCTTTGATGAATTATGATGGGACAGAGGAACAAACCATCGTATACTTGTTTAGGACATGCTCTGAATTCAGTACACCAGATTTATAACAATTATGTGCTGTTTTTCTCTGTTCTCAACAGCTGGGGATGGAGGAGGAAGATGTGATTGAAGTTTATCAGGAACAGACGGGGGGTCACTCAACAGTTTAGATCCTTCTGTTTGTTTTCTTCCCCCTTAATCCTTTTTTATTTTTAAATAATAGTTCTTTTGTAATGTGGTGTTCAACACTGAATTGAAACTGGCACCCCATCTCTGGGAGTTTATTTTCAAGCGTCTGGTATTTTGAATTCTCGTGCTCATTATACACTATTGTTTCTGTTTTCATTGTGCTGAACTTTTGTGATCCAGCTGCAGCCTTGCTCCCCTTTTCCCTTTTGCCCTCCCCTTTAGAAATACGTGTACACACATGCATTTATATGTTCACTAGGTTCGTGCATTTCAGGCACGAAGGCTGTAAGATCTGCCGGGTGGGCGAGTGTTCTTAATGACTTCCATATCTGCCCTGAAGTTTTGATGTGTGACTGTTTCACTCCTGGACTATAACTTTCAGTGCGAGATGAAGTTTTTCAGAGAACTAAACTGTGGAGAAATTATGTATCCATAACTCAGAGCTATTTTGCTTAAATTGTGCTGATGGCCCAACAAAGAAGATTGCCAAGTCGGAAATGGAAAAGCTAGAACTGTTGTCATCTGTACCTTGCTCCAGAGATGGCTTTGCTGAAGACATAAAATTGAAAACCCTAATGGTTCTTTAATCTTGCCAGAAGAGCCCAGAAGCATTTTAACTTCATATAGCAATTAGTACACGCAGGTATTCATGCAAGAATGTTCACAGCAGACAACTGGTATTACTTTGACACTCTTGTTTGTACCTTTTGGCCTGGGACGTGGGTTTTGAATGGACATTGTCTGTACCAGCTTCATTTAAAATAAACAAGAAAAACAATTTTGTAAACAACTTGTATTTTCTTTTCAAATGTTTGGAAATGAGCAAAACCTTAAAAATCTATATCTAGGGCGTGTTTTTCCAGTAACTATATGTTGAAGCCAGAAAAAAAAATGTGCTCTGTAAATATACCTCATTTAAAAGAAAAAAAAAAAAAAAACCACCCTACTTTTTTCTACTTGCCCTAGTAAAATTCTTGGTCTACTTGGTTTGCCAGTGACTGTGTGAGACTACTAGCTGTTTATTTTCTTGTTAGAGAATATTCACATACAGTTACATATCTGTTCCCTTCGTGCACAAAAAGAAAACTGAAAATGCAACTTTGAAGGAAATACAAAGATAGTTTTTAATGCCTACACTTCATATGATCATGGTACCATTAAATAATCACTCTTGTGATGGTGTTGTCATGATAGTTAATTGGGCATCATTATGAGGGTCCACTTCTATCTAGTTGCAGAGTCTAAATGGCGAGTTTGAGGACATGTTACTGGATGTGAAAGCTCAGGTGGGAGGTTCTGGGAAAGGGTAGTGTGGACAGGTTGCTGCACTGTCCCTGCTTCAGCTTTTCTGCAGATAAATAGGACTTGTTTCTGATTTGGTTTGAGAAATCACGTTCATTAAATGCCAGCTTTATTTAAGTACACCTTTTACCGCTGGCATACTTGGAAGAAATTGCAGATTTTGAGTCTAATATTAGTTTTATGGCACTTGCTGTAAAGCTAGAAAGGCATTTTCTTTCGTAGTCATGGTTTGTGTCCCGTTTTGGATTTACTAATACTTTTGTACCTATAGTTGCACTAAGCAATTTCTTAAAGATTAAACTTTTTGTTTACAAAATGTCAGAATATGGGATTTTCTTAAAGTATTTTATGTCGTTCAGTTCTTGGGGAAGAAGGATTGTTACTGTGATGTAGAACACCATAGCTGCTTTGCACTTCTCTGATTGCTTTTTTAGAATACTAAATGTATCTGCTTCAGAAATAAAACAGCCTTCTGATATTTATCAGATCATCTCCTAGTTTAAATGTGTATAATGCACTTGTTAGTAGATATATTTCCATTATCCCTCTCCTGCAAACTGGGAACTGAGGTGCAGGGGACGGTAGTTTACTTGGGTCACTGGAAGTTGAAAGCAGAGCTAAGAACAGAATCTGGATCTCCTGGCCTTGATGCTAGCACTAGTTGCTGCGACAACTTTCTTTGCTTCTTATTGTTCACTCTCCTCTTCCAAATCTGTTTTCTGTGTTCAATTATATCTGGTTTCTAGTTGAAGCACTGCATTTAGTTCTCTTGAGACTATGGAGGAGTGTTTCCTGCAGAATGTAGCTTCAGTAGGATGAAGCTCAAGGCAACAATTTCTGTTGTGTAACCTTGTCCTAAAACAATCTCTTTGTGGAGTATATATGGTACCAGTGACAAACTGATTTGACCTCTTTCTCAGTCTTCTTGTGAGACCTCGGAGATCTAGTGCCTCACAGAGCTGCTGGTCTAAAGCAATGTCTGCACTGATACAACTTGGTGGAACAGTAATAACTGGAAAACTACTCTGCCACAAAGATCAGTGTTGAGACCTTCAAGTAAAATGAGAAGAAACACTTTCTATGCAGATGCACTAGTACCCCTTTTAAGGAAGTTCATTCTTGGAATTTATACATTGAAATAAAACCTGAATTTTGAAATTCAAGGAGTAGACAGACTTGAATTTTCTTAATATCTCTGGAAGAAATAATACTTTTTGAGTAATTTATTTCTGAACAGGTGGTCTGGAGTGGAATTTGTGCCACTCATCTTTGAAGCACATAACTGGAAGTCAGATTAGCCTTCGTACGTTGGAGAAAATCAGAAAAGGAATCTTTCTTCCTTCTGCAATTTATCTTTGTTTA
This sequence comes from Ceryle rudis, assembly GCA_033439905.1. Taxonomy (NCBI): domain Eukaryota; kingdom Metazoa; phylum Chordata; class Aves; order Coraciiformes; family Cerylidae; genus Ceryle; species Ceryle rudis. Next base: position 11,700 of record JAAGNO010001242.1, read on the forward strand.
CATGCTTACCTGTATATTAGAAGAACTGACTTCAGCTGTTGATGACTTGTTTTCGTAAGTGTTTTTTAAAAAAAAAGTGGTGGGAAAATGAAACCACCTTCACTGAGCCAGTTATGCAGTGGAAGATAGAAGCTAATCCTTGCTTTATTTCTAATTGTGAAATTAATATGTTTAATATTCACAATAATGGCATATAAAAACTGTATTAAGTGCTTTACAATTACCAGTCTCAACAGACATTCTTAAAGTTATGTTTAAAGCTATTCTGAAAGCTGTGTTTAAAGAATCTGTATTTTCCTAATTACATTTACATGATCATCAGTTTGACAAAAGGAGTTTGGTTTTTAAGTTAAATGTGTAAATGTCAGGATTTGGACTTCAGTTCGGATATCAGATAATGCTAAAACTTGGAGTCTGCCACAAATTCTCATTAACCACTGTATGCTAGTTTTTAACTTTTCCTGTTTTAAATGGAAATTATTTTTAAGAGTACAGTACTAAAATATATGTGCTGACTTGTGCATCTTCTATACACTTCTGAATTTTTATTCAGGTAAATTTTCTTAAATGAGAAGGTCAGCTTCTAAGGCACTGTACAGAGAACTGTAGGAATTTTGCAAGTTGGAAGTAGCATAAACTGGTTTTGTTTTGCTTTTAGAACCAGTACTTAATGCAGATTGAATTTAATGAAGTTCAGCTACAGTTTAAAGACTGCAAAAATTGGTTACTGTTCTCCACAGAAGACTCTCTCCAGGATCTGCAATGAATTGGATCTGCAAATGTTACACTTATGTTGGGCAATATTAGAGATGCAAAAAAAAATGACAAACGTGATTTACAAAGAAGAAAAGTTCCTACTTTGCTGTAGTTTCTCTGTTGTCATCATATTGTTGATCTTATTGCTGATGTTCCTTGCCTGCAAACAGTGCTATTGTTGGTCTTTGCCTACAAACTAATAAAGTGGATTGCAGACACAAGACAGAATTCCTCCCTGGGTTAGAAAGCCGGTGCTTTGACTTGAAACCTACACACGTAGTGAGCTCATTGCTGGTTCACTGGCAGTTTCTTTGACTTTGCCACAGTGCATACGGAGCCTGGACAGGAGCTTAGACTTCCCTGGGAGTGGACTTTGAGCAAGGATTGGAATGGACCAGGGAAGAAAATGTTGGCTTATGCTACCACCTTTGTGTGGGGCAGTAGTTCTGTCATAACAGTATGAATAGAGAAAGCAGGAGATAGAAACTACAGCTGAGCAGGAACAACTATGTGTCTGTCCTCTTATCCCTGCTACTGCTTTGTGCCCAACAAATTGATCTGGGCTTCTAGTAAGAAGGCTTGTTATGCTATTTGCAGTGGTTTACTATGTGGTATGCAGCCCCTCTTGTGTTCTGAGGTGCTGGTAGGAATGAGTTTTTGAAGCATGCTGTGCTGGCGTATGCTCCAATGGATTGCATAAAGGTAATCATAGTTTCTGATGTGTGGGGTAATCTAATTTGGCTTCCTTGTGGAGTGTAAAGGGATGCTATAAACTCTAAACCAGTTAAGGAGTACAGATGTACATGAATTACTGATGGAATCTGGGGAAATACTGGAAAACTAGTTAAGTAGCAGAAGAACTGTATTGTGTCTTAGAGTTTGAACTGAAGGCACCTCGGCTAGCTCCAGAGGTACTGATGCTGGTCTTTGGTGTTAATTACCCTGAAAGAACTGACTACAGAAGTATTTTTGTGTAGTCTGGCTCTAGGTGTGAAGATCTTATTACTGAGGAAAAAAAATAACTGCACTCTGATTAATAGCTACATACCTGATTAAAAGCTGTGCTTGTGTTTTTGCTTCCTCTAGAGCTAGTCTAGCATCTTCCTTTGTCTGCTCCTTAGCCTCACATATTGTCTTCTCCCAGTTTCTTCTTTCATACTCCAGCCATTCTTCTGCAATCTCCACCAGCTGCTGGCATTCCTCCTCTAACCACATTGCTCCTTCTTTCTCTGTGTGTTGCTCTGCCTCTTAGAAACAGATCACCAACAGCTATTAGTTGCTCACATACCTTCTATTTAGGAAATGTGATTGTTTTTTGTTTGTTTTTTTTCTTACCAATTACAAATAGAAAATAGTGTTGCAGTATTGACATTGCAAGTATTTAGTATCGTCTAAAACACACGAGTTTGTTTTAAATTGTAAATGGATTTTTTTTTTTTTTAAATCTGTTTGGCATTTAGGTTTTCAAACCTTCCTCTGCAGCTGTTTGTTAGAAGTAGAGGTTTTTTTTTTCCTGTTTGGTATGTGTTTGGTGTGTGTGTGTTTGGTTTTGTTGTTGTTTGGATTTTTTTGTGTTTGTTTTGGGTTTGGTTTTTTTAATTGTTTAGCTACAGAGGGCTTTCAGAGAAAATATATAATGAAAATATCAAGAAATGAACAGGTGTAGTATGAATGTTACTATTGCTAGCATATTGTATGGGTCCATCACAGTTAAGCTGGGGATTTCTCCTCCTGAGGCTGCAGGGACTGTGGAAGAGAGGACTATTGTTACCATTTTCTGTTTAATACAGGAGAAGCAGATGAGGTACTGCAGGTTTGGGACATAATGTCACAGAAATTCTATAGCAGGCACACAGGCTGTCTGTCTTTACCATAAATCATCCATCCGGATTTCTTACCTGCAGCTAAAGTAAATGTTAGCTTTCTGTAGACCACCTGCTTCTCCTTGTTCCTCTGTGTGTCTCTTCTGGAACTGCAGAAGCTTTCTATGATAATCCTCCTGCTGCTGCCAAACACATTCTTGCGCTGCTTTCCCTAACTGTGACTTCTTTGCTATCTCCTCCTCCTGGTACTTCCACCCTTCTTCTATTTTATGTTTCTGT
>JAAGNO010001242.1:14657-48438 GCA_033439905.1 Ceryle rudis
CTGCTTTCCCTAACTGTGACTTCTTTGCTATCTCCTCCTCCTGGTACTTCCACCCTTCTTCTATTTTATGTTTCTGTAAACTAAAAGATAAATTTTCGTTAATTGCTATAGCAACCTTGAGTTTGCTGAACATTCTTGTGAGAAGAGCAGGTCCTAGCCCAAAGAGCTAAACAGATTGCCAAAGCAAAGGAGAGAGAAATTAAGAGTTAACAGGTGGTAGTTAGTGATACTTGGCATACATGTGGTTGGTTCTGCAAATTAGTACTTAAAAATTAAAAATAATTACTGTCTACTTCTTACTGTCTGTAATTTTTATATGTGTGCTTTTGAGGAGGACATGAGGACTGTGGGATACAGGTGCATGGTTTACGTGAAACAAAGCTGGGGAGACAAGGTATGGTGGAGAGCACAGGGACAGATAGAAAAGTTCAGAGAGGAGCTGGAAGAGGAAAATGGAATGCATCTTTGGAACAAGAACCCAGTCTATGCAACAAGCAAGGGGGTAATAGAATGCCTTGGCTAAGATGTGGATGTAAGCAATGGCAGTCAAAACGGGCTGTTTCTGCAGGAGAACTCACACTGTGAGGAGCATGAGAGTAAATCAAGGAGGTTCATGAACTGAAGAAAGCTTCTTATTTTGGGAATGAGAAGTTAAGAACAATCAAACTAAAGGTCTTATGCTTTACTGAGTGCTACTTAAGATCATTTCCAAACTAACTCAAGATTCTCCGTCCAGTAGTTTGACTCAAATGCCTACTTGCTTTTCATGAAGCAGGGTATGGCACTAATAACGAAAAAAGCTTTAAGTCGGATTTGTCCCTTCTTTTCAACCATGTGCATGAAAGATGCTGCTTCTACAAATCTGGTTCTTAAAAATGCTCGAGACCAGGGATACCCTCCAGTTTTCATTCCTGCAGCTCTTTAAAATCACCTAAGGAGGTCGCTGTTCTCCGCAGTAAATATCATTCATAATGAGAATGTAACAGAAGCAAAGCAGTAACGTGCTGTCAGTTTTGTGTCAGAACATTTCAAAAGGCGAATAGAAGTGTGATCATTATATTGCACCAGAGCTTGTTTCTGATACTGATGGGTTTCCCAGAGCTTTGCTTTAAGTATTTGTGGATTTTGGGGGGGGGGGGTTCTTTTTTCCTTAAAGCTATGGCAGCAAAGGTAAAGAACAGAAGTGCTCTTCCTGCTTTTTTTTTTTTTGGTTGGTTCAGTTTGGGTGGTTTTGTTTTGTTTTTTGTAGTATGCAATCTTGTGTCATTAAGGAATAACCTACATTGCTATGAAATGTCTTTATGACCGCATAGCTGTAACCATTCTGAGGTTTTTGTCAGGGGAAAATGCTCAGTAGTGGTTTTGGTGCTCTATGGAAAGTGCGGAATATCATCTTCATGAACTCACTAAGTACAATTGGTTGAAAAACTGAATTTGTGTAATGACTTTGATTCACTGTTGGTACTGATCTTAATGAGCTGGAAAACTGTAGTTTTAGGACAGACTCATAATTCAGAGTAATAGATGGATGAAGTATTTTTTAGAAAGTTAAATTAGTAGAATACTCACAACACTCAGGAAAAATCTAATGCGCTGTTAAAAAGTGGAACTTTATGTATGCACGTTTCAGATTAAAAGGTCTGGGATGTTATTCTCTAGGAATTTGTCCAGGGTACTGGGTCAGTTTGCTTGCTCCTTTAATCTTATACGTTATTAGTCTTCTATTATATTAGAAGATGCTGTGTTATATGTATATATGTATGTTCATGCTGGAGTATTGATACATTTGAATGCATATGCCTGTCTGACAAAAAGCAAAGTGAAGGCCACAGTAGTTTTGTGTCATTGTTCCACTCAGATGCTCCCTTCTCAAATGAGAACACTGTCCTCACTAACTGCATCTCCATCTCCTCCATGCTCCTCTGTTGTTCCTGTTACAGATTCGTTTTCACTTTTTCCACTTATTCCTGCTGCTCTTTCTTTTTCTACTTCTGGTCTTGTTTCTCCGCTTGTAGCCACCACCTTTCTGCCTTTTCTGCTCTTACTTTTTCTTTTGCCGACATCTCTTCTTGCCATTTTCCAGGAGGAATCTGAACATGAATATAATTGAATGTACTTTGAATTGACACTCTGTCAATGATGATTTCTCTGTTACTAATTGAGATGTAAAATTCATGGAAGAAAGATACTTTAAGTGCTTACTAACATAGATTTATCTTACGTGGGACTTTTCCTGTCACGGTGGCCAACAGTGCCAGTTTTCTCTAGATAGTAAATGTTTTACTATTTTCTTTTATTCTTCCAGTAGTACTTGCCTTTGTGATATCTGATGACTCTTGGGTTAATTTTCTAGTATTTAGTGTCCAGTAAGTTGCTACTTATTCTATATTTTCCAAACCTCTGTTAACTTCATATTTTCCCCTGTATTTTTTTCTAAATGTTTTGAAGTTGTGATACATGAGGGAGCCGACACAGCAGTCCCAGAAAAGAGGACAATTTGAGATAACGGGTAAAGCCTAAAAAAGTCAAAATATCTGGTAGCTGATGTATCAGCTAGAGAATTGCTATGGTGAAATGGGAAGGCTACAAACAATCCCTGTTTCTCCAGTTCTAAACTAGGACTGTGGAAAAACCTCTCCAGAAGTGACAGGGATTTCAGATGCAGCTCTGGCGCATACCTGACCAGTCTCTCGACCTTGGTCTGTGCTGGCCCTTTAAAAGAAGGCAGCGGGGAGTCCCTCCTCTCCCCAGGTTTCCTTTGGGACTGGCCCTAGGTCCCAAGGGCCGGGGAATGGCGGCTGTTGTTGGCCCCGTCGCAGCGGGTCGGGCGGGCTGGGGGTGGCGCGCGGCCCACTGCCTCCCCTCAGCGCTCCGCTTCCCGCCGTGTGGCGCTTCTGGGCCCTCCCGCCTCTGTCTTTTGGCGGGGGAGCATCTCCGGCCACACGGAGGCAGCCGAGCAAAGAGCCGCCGATGTGGTGGGAGAGAGAAAAGTGTCAGTGGCAAAGTGTGAGCAGGAGCCTGACAGGGCAGGGGGCTCCATGTCTGCTAGGGCTTCCCGAGAGGAAGCTCTAGTTAATGGCAGGAAGGACAGTTTTGCACCTTCCTGGCTGGAGAAGGAGGTCGGTGGATTAGTTGAGGAGCCAGCATGTCTTACCTGCCCTTGGGGAGAATCTGAGGGAGTGGGCTGCTTGTGCATTGGAGTGGGATCTGGCTTGTTGTGCTCACCCGCTGCTCCTGTCACCCTCAGCCAGGCTGTCCTGGAGTACTTGCTGCCCTGGCCTGCTGTGACACGGCAAGTGGGAGCTGCTCCCTTCCCTTCTTTTGTCAAGTTAGCCTGACAGAAAGCCTCCAAGAGTGATGGCTTGATCCCATACCTGCCTGTGTGGATGATGCTCAGGCAAAACAAAGTCTATTGCTAACTGAGGATAAACATGAGGGTGGCCTGAGCTTGGCTGCACCTGTGAAAAGTGAAAAAGGAGCTGGGGCAGCTGAGGAGCATTGTCTGCTATGGGGCAGCCCAAGGGGCCAGGCCTCATGTGTGGAGGTGCCACCCTGTGAGGCTGTGTGACCAGCAGAGTGAGAGCTGGGGATAGGACCCCTTGTGCCATGACTTTGGAAGGAGCCCTTCATGCAGCCCCTTTGAGGGGAAGCCTCTTGCCAGTGTTGTGATAGGGTGTGCTGAGAGGGTTATGGTGCTGGGAAAGCGCCTGTAAGGAGAGGGGGCCTGGATCTCCCTCAGTGCTGGGGCATGGACACCCTGAGGAGGCAGCCATCTTGCGGTGGTGGAGACTGGCGTTCAAGCTGCCCTCCTGCAGTAGCAGGCAAGGACACACCAGGTAAGTCTTTGTTCTTTTTTTTTTTGTATCTCTGTTGCATGGGACTTGCGGCAGCACATGTGCCTGCTCGCACCCACAAGCACCATTTCTCTCCTCCGCAGCCACCCTACTCCCACCTGCTGCTCTCTGGTTGCTGTTGGATGGGTGACCATTGGTGGAGACAAGTGGCCCAAGCCAAGGCCACAGCCCTGCATGGGACTGGTTGTTGGCAAGAGCTTTATCCTCCTGAGAGGAGAGCAGGTAGGCTGGCCACTGAAACCTGCCTCTCCAGCTGCCCTCCCCATCAGTCTCCCTTGTGCCTTCTCCAGAGAGGTGTTTTTCTTCCCTGCATCTCTCTTCTCTTTTGGTTTTCCTAGAAAAACACAAATCTTTTGAAAACTAATATGGCCAAATCACTGCTGAAGTAGTGCAGTGTTGATGCAGGTGATATATTTTTTGGATGCTGTGGATACTGTGGTGATTTTTCAGAGTACAAATGTTTTGGTCTAGAAGTAAATCTGTTCTTTCTGCTATAGGTTTTGGGTTTTTTTTTAAATCTATGTAATATTTTTGTGGTTGGGGAAAGAGAACAACAAATAGGATGAAAGCGTTTTCAACCAACTCTCATTTTAGTCAAGATAACTTCTTGGTGACTCCAAATTAAAACTTTTATTCTTGGTCTTTCTTCCTCTATTCTCTTTTCTGCCCCACCTGAGCTTATCAAATATGCCAAGAATTCTCGAGTCTTCATTTTTATGGTCAAAAAGGTGCAGCAAATGCATCATCAGGACTGTAGTGAACTTTAGACAGAAAAACTAGGGGAAAACTCTTTTAGGACTTTGCAGACAGCTATTAACCTATAATAACTTGACCTAATGAATGGTACTGCAGCTCTGACTACTCTTCTAAAGGCTGAGGCTCTCAGATGTCTGTCTAGATTAAATGCTCACACTTAACCTAGTCTCTTCTGTGGACAAATGGCAGAAGGTATCCAGCCAGGGAAGCTGCAGTGTGAGACAGGTCAGTTGTGAGCTTCGTGCTGCCTCTGGCCTGCTGGTTAACTTTGCACAGGTTTTCTCTGTCTCTGAAAGTCATAGCAGACGTAAAGTGTAAGGCCCAATAAAATCCAACTTTCTGTTTTGAGGTAAATCCCAAATGCAAGCAGGCATGGCTAAATAACCGTGTTTATTGTAAATGTATGCTGCAGTAGACATACTTGGGGATTTTCTGCTTTTTCTTTTCTAGGCACAGTCTAACGAGAAAAAAAAATCTAGCTACCATGTCGTCTTGTTAAAAGGATTTTAATCCTTGACTTTTGATACAATATGAAAAGGAAAAAAAAAAAAAAGAAACCAAAAACTCTTACACGAGGTGTAGTTAAAATATTTCTGACTGTTAGTGATGCTTGATGTATCTTATTTGAGGCTTAATACTAATGGAATTAGTTTTAGTAACAGTTGATTATTGCCACTCACAAAAACTACAAAATAATCCCTGAATACAAGAATTCTCCCTGGTAGTTGCTTACAAGATAAAACACCAAGCAAAACCACAAAAACAAGTTGGCTGGACCCTCTCTTTGTTTCTGTTTTGGAGAAATTGCCTCTTGACATGCCAGTCTTTACCTACAACAAATTCTGCCTTGTGGTGTTGCCAGTCTTTATTACTGTTCTTTTTCTGCATTTTTGGATGCTGGATCCACCTTTGTCAACTTCTGTCCGAAGCCTCTCATGACTTTAATCTCTGCAGCTCCCACATCCTAGGGAAAAAAAAAAGTCAAAGTGTATGTGCTTATAGTATATGGTGATAAGGGTGTAGTATTGATTCATCTCCTGGCAAACAGCAAATGCTGAAATTGTACCGATTTTTTTAGTTACCTCACAAAAGCTGCCAGTAAGAGAATATTTGTATCTCTTCAGGATTTGCACCTTAGGACTTCACCACAACTACTGCAGTCCACTGCTGTACAAGCACCCCAAATTAAATATAATCCTGTGCTACCGAGTCTAAAAGTGCAGTATGCAAACCTATACAAGATATGAAGACAGCTTCAAGTTGCTCCATGTACTTGCCGATGATGAATAACTGAGGAATAGATATAGGAAACTATTTTCCTCTATAAATTACAGTTTAGGGTTTATGCTGAAATCTAAACCAATACATAGTGATTGCACAAAGATTTGCTGTTTGCTTTATGTGGGCTGTTGGGGCTTGATTTTGTCTGTTATCTGCTGTTGATAACTGCTGTTAGAGTTCCCTTTAATACCAGATTGGCTGTGTACTGCACACTGGGACTCTCCTGTTTCACTGTACTATAAGACTAGTTGTTGGACCAGAGACGGAAAATAGCTGGGATCTCAGAACATACTTTGAGCCAGAAATTGTTCTCTGATACTTCAGCTCTATTTTTTTTTTTAGTGCTGCTGGCCCTATGGAGGGGCTGTAAGGAAGAATGGTGTTCTACCATTAATCAGGAGTGTCTGTACTTATATGCGTGTATAAGTCACTTACTGGTTGGCTATACACATTTTCATCTGCAAATGCATAATAATTTTGCCACCTCAACTTTATCCTGAGGGTATGAAGCAGACTGAATCTGTACCACAAGTCAGACAGCACTTACTGTGTTGTGTTTGGTGTCTGAACCATGACTGAAAACAGTCTCTTAAGACATTTCAGGAGAAGGGGCAGGGAGTTTTGCTGCCATAGGACTTAGTATCCAAGCTGCCGCCAACTGTGGGCTTTTTTTCTTGCCCTCTGTTGTTGGAAATCTCCTCTTCTCTTGCTTTTCATACTGCTTTTCAAAGTTACTTGTTTTTACTCTAGATGTTTACTTCTGCATTTCTTGATGATTGGAAGAGCTCAAAACTCTTGATCCAGATTGAAGCTCTGTATCCTGTCTTTAAAAAATTGGGAGACGAGAGAGCAACAATAAAATCAAACAGCAAAATTTACACTTGATTCCAATTAAAATAAAAATGCTTGGAAAGATGTAAAAAATCTTGTGATTTGATTTTACTCCTGCCTTAACCTCTCACCATGCTTTGCAGATCTATAAGCCCTGAAACTATTCAGAGTAATTTGTCAGTACTATATAACAACTCTCATAGTTGTAATGACCCTAGCAGGTAGTTGCTCCTCTCCTTGGAGATCACTTGTCCCCTCATTACTGAGGAAAGCAAGCGAGTCCCATTCTTTCTTATGCCTCAATGAAGATCCAAAGAGTCATTTTTAGGTGCCTTGCATATTGAATAATGATTAATATTTTAAAAACTACAGTTTAATTTCTGTAACGCTTACCTAGAGATCTTGGGAGTATTTTAGAAACTCATGGTCTGATTTTTATTTTAGTAGTGATGTGAATCCATAGTTTACAGTGACTTTAGCAGCAGCGAGTGCTCAGTTTCTTTGAATATCAAGCTACAAATAGACACATCCCATTTTAATTAATAAGTTCAGTATGAATGTTCTGTGAAATCCCATTTGAAATGTATTTCCAGGATATGTCTCTAAGAGGTCCATTTGTAAATCGATAGCATAATTAAAAGAAAAATGAGAAGCTTCATTTTGCTTTTTGTGTTAGGGTATATTGGTCTAGAGCAGGCAGTTGATTCTGACGTGTGACCTGAGTGTAAGAATTTTGTATAAAAGAGTTAGCACTGTCCTGGTGCATTTCTCTTCCTGCCACAATATCAGAGTAGTGTGTGTGTGTGGGGGGGGAACCAAAACAAAACCCACACCCAAAACCAAATGTTCATTCTGAGCATGGAATGTAATTATTACATTTGGCTTAACACAAGTTCTGTATAAAAAATTCTTACTAGCATGAGAGAGAGAAAAAAAAAATCTAAATCCTACTTGGACCCCCCCCCCCTTTGGTTTAAAAACTGATTCAGTTTTGAGGTAATTTGGTATCAGTTCCACTCGAGACCCTCTCCTTGGCTGCCTACCATAAATAAATGCTGAAAGACATTTGCCCAGATCTATATGCATAGTCGTAAAGAACAATCTGAATTAAGTATGTTTTCCCTTTGTGATTTCAGTGTCCCTGGTAGTTAGCATCACATTACTGTGCAGAAGAGTCATAAATTTGGCTTACCTGGCGGTTTAAGACTGATTTATAATTGTCTTGTATCATTCAAGTAGCACAAAGCCTGTGGAGCTTAGCTACCTGATTAAGTTTTCTGTGCTGTCACCATGCATCTTGTTTCTGCTGTACATTTTCTGTGTAATGGGTTAGTTTTCTTCTAGTGTCTGTCTCGACTAGAGTTTATGGTTGTATTTAATGTAAAGGAATTGATTTACACCTGTAAGCTTTATGGAGTCTTTTATTTTTTTCTCAGTCCTAGTTTTAAGAGGTCTCATCAAAGTGCCCTAAAAGTGCTTAGATGCTGTAGCAGTCAAAGGTTTTAATCTGAGGACTCTGATGGGGGATTTGTCCCTGACTATAAATAGGAGGCAAGGACTGTCCTTTCTCACTATGAATACGGGCCTGAGAGGCATCTGTTGTTGGGGTATGATTGCTGAGAAATTCCACTCTGATGCTTCACTGCGTTAGACAATGCGATAGACAATAATGTAATTAAGATGCTTGACTAAAATAGAAACAAAGGAAGTGGAAACTTAGTCTGAGTCTTGTTTTCAGAAGTGAAAGTTAAAATTTTAAAACCTGCTGTTTCTCTATAAATATTTCTTTAGTAAAGTTTATTATATGGTCAAGGCAGGTTTCCATCTGTGTAATACTGCATTCAGGTTTTCTGTCCATTTACTTGTCTGGAACTGTAAAAGTGAAGATCAACTCTTGGTCAGGTTAGACCAGGCTGATTTCTGCACAATAGTTTTCCTCACTGAACATCTGTGCTGCAGCTGTGGTTCAGTGCCATTGGTCTCAGTAAGTAAGTAGCCAAACCATAGGATGAGAGAATAGCTTTAGTTCTAGATTTGACATTGGACAGAATTAAAAAAAAATATTATGTTTAACTCCCTTATCTCAAGAGGAATTTGGAACTTGAATGTTCCAGTCTCTTCTGGCTTGAGCTGTGGATTTCTGATAGTCCTACCAAAATGTATTCTTTCTCAATGTATAGGGTGGTAAAAAGAATGGTTTCATATGTCTTAATAAGGATTAAATAAGAACCAGTGGTCGCATGCTCAAACTAGTTGGGAATTGATGGTCAAAGTGGAAAAATAAATAAATAACCCTTCAAACTTGGGTTTAAGATTAAAGACTTTCTAAAGGCCAAAATGACAACAGTATGGCTGTGGAGGAGGAGGGATCCCCCCCCCCCCTTTGGGTGCTTTTAGGTAGTATTTTAGAATTGAAAATTTTAGGTGCAGGTGTACTTCCAAATCTTTGAATCAGTATTGAGCCTTCAAATGATAAGATAGGTAAAAAGTCTTGTGAAACACATACTAGAAGAATGAACTTCAGGCCTGGAGATGACAGAGCTGGATTTTTCGCTGAAAAAAGTAAGCCATTCTACTGTGGGTATTCAGTGCTTTTCTCTGCAGAGCTGGCCTGTGGTCTAGGATTTTAAGGCACCGGTAGAGTGAGCCATTGTTTCAAGGATGTGTGAAAAGCCATCCAGACGGTACAATTTGCTGTCAGGGCACAACACTGAAGTGCGTTGCAGTAAAAGCTCGCATAAATTTTTAAGCAAATAAAAGAACTCTTTTGGAGGGGGATCTTCTCCTCCTAAAGTCCCCGTCCTTCCCCCAGATAGCAAGACAAAATTGCGTAAGGATAAGCTATCAGTTAAAAGCTTAAATCCATGCTTCTGCTTTTTATACTTTCTGCAATGTATAGCCTTTAATGACGTACCGAGGATATGTACAGATCTTGTCTCAAAAGAGCTTTTAGAGTGGGAGCGATTTCATGTGCCACGAGATGTTAGTCAGGAAAGGGCTGAAGGAACACATCATTCCCAGCTGTTCTGTTACCTGCAACCTTTTGAAAAGCTGAAATGGGTCTATTTACTTCTGTTTGGGCATGTGTAATTGCTTGGAAGCTTCTTGGCCCATGAAACCCTGTAGACTTCAGAGCTTGAACAAATGTCAACAGAAGACTTGACTGAAGCTGCAGCTTCTCACCTTGCTGCATGCTGGAAACTCCCTGTATTCTTGATGTTATGTGTCCTTAATTGGTGGAGGATCTCTTACCTTGCCAAACCTTTCTACTGTGGGGGTAATGAAATCTGAAACCAGGCAGGTTTTGCATGGTTCTGAGTTTCATCACAAATCACATCTCTCACTTCTCATTTCTTGCCTGGGGGAGAAAAAACTCCCAGTATCTTTTTGCCTCCAAAAAGGAGGCAACGCCTGCATAGATCTCCCGTGTTGGTTGATTATAGTGACTTAATCATAATTGAGGAGGGAGTCAGCAGCTTCGTGATATTGGCATGTGGAGCCCTGTACAACCTAAGGCCAGTCCTAATGAGATAGCAAGAAGGAAGCAGTGATGGCAGCATGGAAACTAATTTTGCTGACATACCTTGCAATTGTCACTAAAAGTTGAAGTGCAGGTGGAAGAGCCAGGAAACTACCTTTTGCCGAACAGGGTTCCCTCTTGAAACAGGAAGTGCTGACTTCAGGAAATCTACTTCAAGTATCCAGAAACAGAAGTATATGTCAAGAAAAGGCAAACCTATATGATGCAGGTTATGTAATAAAAATATCAAAATGAAGTCCTTAAATATATATCTTTTTCTTCCAATGACAATGACAACACAAAAAAAAGGAAATGTCCTGAGACTGTATTCTTTTTATTGCATTTCTGTTTGATCCTTCAGAAGCTGTGAAGCCTTGTGTGAATTCTCACTACTATTTTTTGCGGCTTGTTATTCTTATTATTTTACATTGTAGTAAGTTTGAATGACTTCATGTCACAGAGCTGACCAGCTGCAGAAAAAAAGCAGAAACTCAAAGCGTGCATGCTTTCTGCTCTGGATATTTAACTCTTACTGGTCTTAGTGCCCATGTTATTTCTGCTGCCTTGCTGCCCCCTTCTCCCTCACCAGAAAAATGGAGTAAAAGTCTTTTTTTTTTTTTGACTGTAAAGTAATCACTAGTATGTACTGTCCGTTCAACCAGCCCACGCTGCTGCTTCTGTGGTCTGGTGCTATTGTCCACTGTGTCTTTACATGGTTGAGAGTAGATTGTGGTAATGCCTACATGATTCCAACACCAGTGCTAACCTTCTTTTAAGGTAGTGGAGGGTTATATACTAAAGATTTAACTAAATTCCTCCTTTTTCTCCTCACTGGCAGCTGCACTAATGTCAAAAATTTCAGAGGGGAAAAAGACTGCAGTTGTCTTGCACTGTTTCTACAACAGTGAATGGTAATAGGAAGTACTCGTGAAATTACAATAATGGGAGACTTCTCTTAAGTTATCTCAGATCAGTGGGTTTCTGAAGCATCCCACAAAAACAGTATAGCATATAATGAAAACCATTTATTTACGTTACTGGAATCCTGCAATATTTTTGGTATGCTGGGATGCATCTTATCTTTCTCACCTCTTTTTCAGTCTTTTAAATGCTTTTCACCTTTGTATGACCTTAATGATTACCTTCAGTAACTTCAGCTCCTTACCACAGTATCTGCACTGCAGGAAGTAGTACTTGTCTTGAAAGATCTAGGGACTTTTTTGGAAGGTTGTTGTAAGGAGAAGAAAAGGAAAAGAAAGGAACATAAAACTGAGTTCTGTGGAAACAGCTCTAGAGGGAGTTTTCAGAGCTGGGTTATACAGTCGTTATGGGCTTACTAACAAGAAATTCTGTATGTGTGGAGTTCAGAAAAAAGAAATCAACTATGAGAATGAAACCCATGCTGTGTGAAAAGGTGTGCGTTAGGAACTTCCCCAGCGTGAGCAATGGGTTGCCGGGAGAGTTAAGAGGTTTAGCTAACAAATGCTGGAGAATAACAGATAAGAGAATGAAGCTCCCTCACTAATGCACTGCACTGTTTTCTTTAGTGTTAAAAACAGCAGGAGAGAACTGCCATTGCTCAGCGTTAGCAGTACTGGCTTCATACACATGTGAAGGTTTTGTACGTGTGAAGTACAAACGGAGCATGTGGCTCTTTTCCATCAGTTTCCTTTGTTGAACTTCCACTCTAATCTGTTCCTTTCCTCTTCTCTTGAACTTTCATATGCTTAAAGCTAGGCCTAAGTTACAAAATTCTGCATCAGTTCCAGTGTGACTTTCTGTGCACGATTGGTGTTATGATACATAGAGACTGCAGTGACCAAGCATCAGCAACTGGCCGGCAAGGATGTTATGCTTTACCCTATGTCAAATTAATTGTCTGAAAAGGCTGATGAGAATCTCAGAGTGACAGGAAGGTCACTGTTGCATAAGTTTAAGCATCTAAGTTGTATTTCCTTGTGATTCGTGTGATGCTGAGCTTCTACTAAGCTTGTTGCTTCGAATAGTAAGCACAGCAGTAAAAGCTGCTTAAGAGAAAGTGCTTGGATCTGGCAACAAAGGTTCTGAAAAACAGGTGGCCAATCTGCAGCAGGATACCTGGTAAGAGCAAAGGCAAGCAAACTCAGTTAAGCTTCTAGTCAGAAGCACCAAAACTAAGTGGAGCACAGGAGAGAAACTAAAGAGTTAATAAAGCTTTCGTTCAGTGTAGTTCCTAACAAGAAATCGTGCTTTCTGGATTCATTGTTAACACTGCATGACAGACCCTTGATACTTAAGACTTGGTTAAAGGCGGTGTCTGTGCCTTGCTCCTATTTAAGCAATGAGGAGTTAAAGTGTGACACTTAAACCTGACAACAAAGCTGTTGTAAGACTCGAGAAAACATGGAAAGTATGATAACTGGAAAACACGCAAAATATGATAATATGGCAACTAGCTTTATAGACTGTTTTATAAGACCAGAAGGACAACATTTGATTTGGGGTGACTGGTCACCTGTTCAGAAAAGCCAGGGTGATCTAGCTCTTCCTTAAAAAAAAAAAAAAAAAGAAAAAAAATCTGAATTTCAGCTTTTGAGATGTGTCTGTAGAAAAAATAATTTAGTGTTTTTCCTTAGAAATTGCTCAACTGAAAAAGTCATGGGAAAGAAAAGGAGGGGTAAACTCGCTCTGACTCAAGTCTTGGGGAACTAAATTGAGCACTAAAATAGATTTGTACCATCAGTCTCCTTAGACATGAACATTGCTAGGCTTAATGAGAAAGTACTGAAGCAGAATGACAGTTTCTTATTAACTCAACAAGACTTGTCTAGCTATTTCCACGCTGCTTTCGCTTGCTCATTAATGACCTTCTGCACTATAAAAGAACAACCCAAACACTCTAAGCCCCTGGGAAGACCTTTTTATATGGTCTATCAGATGTTAAATGGCCTGCTAGCAGCGAAGAAACAACCCTGTGAAATGCTGATCAGCATTTTTGTCTTGTTCTTGTGCCTAGACAAAAAAAAGTATAATTGATTAAATTGTCTACTGCAAGATAACAGATGCAGGTGACACTCTACGCCTGAGTCACTGATGTCTGCACTTCATTCCAGCAGAATCCAAGTTGACTTCAAAGTAATGGAGTCATAGCTGTAAGTAGCTGAGAAAGAAGATAAAGCTGTCAAACCTTCCATGAACACCACTGTGAGTGAACTGCCTAGAGGAAAATGTTTGTCATTGACCCATCATTGTAAAAAAGCAGGAAGTGTAACATGAAGGAAGTTAAAATACCATGGATGTAAGTAATTGTTTCCTTCATGTGCTGGATGGGTACCTCAAGGGTTCTTGTGTCAGAATCTGAATGACTTCTGGCTGATAGAGCTAACAAGGCCTGGAGCTGGACAGGTCTGCTTTGGTAACCTAGGGCTCACCTGTGCAGTCACTTCTTCACAGCTCCATGGAACTGCAAATAAGTCCTAGTAGTGCCTGGTTGTGAGTAGCCAGGTTACCTTAAACGGGACTGCTCACCGTGGTTGGAGAACTGATAAACTGGGTTGTGAACTCTTGGCAGTGAGTTAACTTCATCTGTAGTGGTGTTTCACTGAGATCAGTGGGCCCACGCCTCATCTGTCAGTGTGGGAGATTGCTGTGGTGGCTGGGGGAGCAGCTCAAAATAACTTGAGTGTCAGAGCTTAATGAACTCAGTGCAGCCTTCAAACATAGACCATTTTCTGCTCTGAAGGTCATTATGCTTTTAAAGCTTGGGAAACTAAAACTGAAAGCTGTTGCTAATGATTTCCAAACTTCTTTCTGGTCCTCAACTTTGTCCCAAACCAATCTGAATCTAGAACAGTTTTTAAAATGAGATTATTTTGAATTTTGATGATTTTATATTTGTTTGTTTGTTTTGAGCTTATCCAAGTTGAGAATTGGTAGACTTGAGGGGACTTACTTCACTAGGCATCAGTGCAAGTCTATTGAATCAAGCAGTATCTAGGTACTTATATAAAGTCAAAATAAATGCCTGCCCAATCCCCTTTGGACTGAGATTAGTGATTTGGCTTGATATGAAATCCCTATCCACTAACCTGGAAAGTTTGCAGCTGTAAAAGAAATGGTATTTAATAATAGACCAAGACTTGATTTCAATGGAAGCATTGTCTGAACAGGGACATCAGAACTCGGTTTCAGAGCACCAATAAAAAAAATAACATAGCCTTTTTATTTATTGGGCACTCAGACTTGAAGACTCCCAGGTGCCTATTAGTCTAAGGGCTTGTCTATACAGGAAAGTTAGTGTGCGATATGTTGGAATATGAATTTACAGTGCACCAGCTCCTCTGTGCTCCCCCTGTGTTTGGATATTTTTAGCACACAGTAATGGTGCCTTTCTCTGTGGCAGTTCATTCAGCTTTGAAAGTAAATCACATTCTGCTTAACGCCTGTGCTGTGAGTGAATGCCAAATAGCCAATGGCCTCTAAACTTGTAACCAAATTTCCTCCTCTAAACTAGTGCTAAGGGTGATGTTTAGTAGGATTCTGCCTCTGTCCATGAGGATGATAAATATGATTGTGCTTGCTTTTTTAGAAAGGAGGAAAACCGTATGTTTTCACAAGTCCCTATATTTCAGTTCTAAATACAGCTTTGGGTATGTAGGGGTTTAGATCAGGGAGTTTCAGCGTAACTCAGAGTTATTTTCATTAATATTTTACAGATGACACTAAAATACCTTGTGCTTGAGCCTGACTAAAAGATCCGTATGGCTTTTTTAGTGAATTGGATTGAGGTTTAACAACCTTCATTAGCTCCAAATTCAAATCCATTCAAACAAATGCTTTTGGTGGCATATATGGAAGAAATAATGTAGCATCAGCGTGAGAGCATGGAGAAGGAATAAGGGAGTGAGGGCATGCAGGTACTGCTCTGTAGTTTTGGTTGGTTGGGGTTTTTTTTGTTTGGTTGTTTTTTTGTTGTTGTTTTGTTGTTGTGCTTTTTGTAGTCTTTGGGGGGGGGGGGGGCTGGTGGTTGTGGTTTTGGTTGGTTGGTTTGTTTTTGTGGCAGTGCTGATGTTTGTTGTGTTTTGAAACTGTGAACCAAAGGTGTAAGGTATCTGAACGACCCTCAGCTTGCTCAGAATTCTTGTCATAAAAATTTGGACAAAGAAACTTGACTGATGGAGAAGCTTTGAAAGATGGGTTGTTTGTTTTTTCACTTAACCTGTAAGGAAAAGTGCAGCAATAACTCTCAAACTAATATCTATTTGGGGAAGGGGGGCAAGGAAGGGAACAAAAGTCTTGTTAATTCAGTGTAATCCATAACTGATCTATTCCCCTTACTAAGAAAATTCCTTTGCATTTATTGCTCTGGAAACCTAACAGCTTGCATATAAACAGTAAGAACTGATTGTGAATCTTGCACCTTCCACAGAACTGATGTTACGTTGCTGTTCTGCTTCAGGTATCCATGGTATGTCATAGGAATGCAGCAGAGAACCGAAGTCCAACTTAGTCTGTTTATCCTGCATTAATCTGAAGCTTCCAGAGAGACAAGCCTGACTTTGTGGCTCTCTGAATTCAGTGCTCCTGCTTCCTAGAGGAAAAATGAGGGGAGAATTATCTATAAGTCTATGCACCCAACGAATAGTGCCACAGGAATTAGATTAAATTTCATATAACTTACTTTTAACTACCTCATTTCCAGCAAAGGACCTACTTTATCCAGTTGTGCTTTTCTGTGTGATAAAAATAAATAGAAACACAAACATGTTAATGCTAAAGTGAATTATTGTATTTTCTCCAATGCTGTTAAGTCAAAATTATTCTATCCAACTGGAGAACTAAAGCAGGCTGAAAGAAGCATAGCTGCTCTTTCTGCCATATGTGTGTCCAGAGAAAATCTGAGTTATGAGTCATGGGGTAGTGCACCTACAGTCCACACACACTGCCTGTTGCAGGAATTCCTCCTTAATGCCATGAGACTGAAGGAGACAAAAGGTGACTGGCTATCAACTACAGTTGAGTTATCTTCATGGGATGACTGTGGTGTATCAGTCAGCACTAGTTATTGCTGGGAACTGTTTGTGTGGTGTTTCCAAACACAAGTTTGCAGTTAGAGCGGATCAGAAAAAAACCCATGTTCTTTATTTTGGTCATGCTGGGAGAAGGCTCTCATCCATGTCAATTTTTGTCTTTACCATCTGATGTAGTGTACATAGCTTGCCCCTGCCTGTGGTGTTTGTAAAGCCATGCTATATGCAGTGATGTGATCATGAAATATTTGAGCTCATGATCTCCTGTGTTTTAACTGGGATGAGGATAAGCCTAAAGCAAGTGCGTGCCCTTTACACAAGGACAGCATAGCTACAGTGCAAGCTGAAGCATCAGTGTTAGTGGGGTAACCATTTCTTGTACTCAAAGGAACTGACCCCCAACTGAACTTTTGGCTGTGTGAAGGGAAAAGTATTTGTCCTTAAATGACTTGCACAAAGACCAAGAGGGAGACTGTCAGGCTAGGTCTTAGGAGCAACCTAACTCTTGATCCTCTGCTTTAATCACTAGACCATGTGTCCCTCTATTAACATTGAATGAATTCTCAGACTGTGCTACATTTCCTCCCTTGAATAATAATCTTTAATGAAAAGGAAAATGAGAAAACAAGGTAATGATAGATGGCACAGAGAAAACATTGGAAAGTGAAGAAAGAAATGTCTGGGAGTAACAGCATTGCTGATATTCCCATGTTAATGATTCAGGAGCTTTCTGACTGCTGTAGAAGCAAAAATTATACTTGCTGCAGTCTACAGAGATTTGGACAATGTGAGGAAAACGTCAAAACTGAACAGTAATGGTCCCCATGTTTGTTCTCAAAAGATACCTCCAGCTCCCTCCTGCAAGGTGTGAGGTGGTCTTTGAGATGCAAAATGCCCCTTTGCAGGTTTAAGCCTGTAGTTAATTAATCTGAAATCCTTTCTATCTGGACTAACTGGTTAAGAGAACTTAATAAATCACTGAGACACTGATCTCAAAGAAAATAGGCAAAACTCCCAATTATTTCACCAGGTTTATCTGTGCCAGGATTGCATGAATGTGCTGTTATTATCTACTTTAGCTCCACATCTGCTGTTCTTTTCACCCAAGCACAAATACCAGTGAATCTAGTAGCTCTTAGATCACGTTTTCCTTCAGACCGCGTGTTTTGTTGTAACTGCATTCACCTTCCTTGCTCCTTCCTCTGTTTTGAGGTCAGTCTCCTGTGAGATACTATGTTTTATCTAGTATGTGCAACTAACTGCTTCTGATTTTAGAGAGCATGGTTTTAATTAGCTCTTTTCCTCTCCTCTGGTTACTGAACAGAGCTGGCCTCAGGTGGAATTTTTTAATTGTGCTATTGCTCTATGTTACACAAGCTGGAATTCCATTTCATAGGGTAAATTTGAGACAAAAATGAGACTTTTTGTAGCAGAATTCACAGGACTAGTTAAACCTTTATTTAAGGTCATGGGAACAGTTGTTTTTTACATCTGTGTAGTAACCTGCACAGAAAATCAGGGAGATACTGCCTTTCCTCTCTAGGTTTATTTAATTACACCACTTTTTTTATTATTTACCACATTATTTGCTGCATATGTCTGTGCAGTGGTGGTGCTGGGGTTGCCTATTTTGCTGCCTTTAGGAACTGGTTTCCTGAGATATTCAAGGGAGGGACACAGGCTTTCCCTTCTCCCTTTTCTCATTGGCATCAGTTCTCATGTTTGACTGACCTCTGACTAAGTGATCCAGTTTGCTGCTTTGTCAGAAGGTGGTTTTTTTGGTATGTTTTTTTCTTTGGTTTTGTTATTCCTTTTTGTGCTTGTGTTTTGTGGTTGTTTTTTTGTGTGTGTTTTTGTTTGTTTGGTTTTTGGTGTTTTTTCCTGAGCTAGTTTGCAGCTGGGTGAGCAAGCTGATGGACTCACGGATAAGCTAAGCAAATGCTGGGTCTGGCATAAGGGAAGCAGAGGGAGTGTGTGGTAGTTTGGGTGAAGATGACAGTGTGGGATACCTGTTTTGGCATGGTCAGCTGTTTAACCTGGCTCACTGAGCTGCACTTGAGGTTTGCAAAGGGGTAAGCTCCCTTCTTTTAGGCCAGGGACAAACTACTACGACGCGGAACAATTATTTTTACCTTAGAAGTAAAGCAAAGAGCATGACTGAAAACAGTACTGGGCCATGAGGCAGTAGTGTCTGGAAGACCTGACTGCTGGTTTCTTGTATCTGTGTATCTTGTTTTCTGTGACCAACTTAGGAAAGTACTAGTCTTTCGGTCAGCGTGTGAAAGCGCAACCTTCCACAACTTCTTGAGCATTTTCTAAAGTATACATTGGTGGTGTTTTTTGGTTTTGGTTTTTTTTTTAAGTTGTTGGGGTTTTTTGGTGGTGTGGGATTTTTTTGGTTTTTTGGTGTTTTTTGTGGTGGGTTTGTTGGTTTTGGTTTTGGGTTTGTTTTTTTTTTAACCTAAGGCCTTGCTCTAAACTATTTAAATACACTCTGGGAAAAAAACAACAAACAACAAACTATCTCTAGTTTGAATACACCAGCCTCTTATCTATACAACTCCCAGAATCTCCTATCTCCATGGCAGTGGTTTCCAAGATTTGGGTGGGTTCTTGTGAAGATAAATCTCATCAGAGTCATGACCTTTATCCTTGGTGCTATTTAAATAGCTTAAATATCTATTGACTTCATACCTTGTGATTTCAGTTGCTGAAAAGTGAACACTAAAGAAGGGAAGAGTTGACCTACAGTATCAGATCTGTGATATCTTCGTTTATAGAGCTCTGCAAATACAGATGGCATTTTCCAACAAATTCTCCCCCCAGCACTTCTGTATTGTGGCTGAATACTTTTGAGAAGGAATCTGTGCATCTATACGGAACCTAGGAAAACAAAAGAGACTAGAGTCTATTGTAACTGCTGAAGTGGTTCAGGGAAAGATGAAGATACAAGTGAAACAACAGGGAACCTTATCTATCTGCAAATAAATGTTCTCTGGTGGTTCTTAAGAACATTCTTTAAATCATTTGCTTATATAATTTTGCACCTTTGTGAGGATTTTTTGTTGGAAGAGAGGATGGAGCCATAACTGATCAAGCTGGGAAAGTGTAATCCAGAGCACCATAGTCAGTACATTTCATGTAATTTACTGCCCTTCAAGGGCAGTAGATTCAACACATTTCTGAAAGCTACAGCAAAGTGTATGGGACTCTGTGTCTTCTATGTTTACAAAGTAGATCCACTCCCATGGAATTCTGCTCTGGAATATCTAATCAAAACAAGGACCTGATTTTATATTTTGAAGAGCTGTGTAGGGGGCGGGGGAGTATATATATAAAAGCAAGTGTGATGCAATGCCTGCTTGCCTTTGGAGACACTTTGAAACTATGACCAAAGAACTAATTAACTCACTCCCCAACATGGATGTTTTAAGTCTAGCCTACTTACTAGGCTGTTCAGAGATCTGAAACACCAAGAACAGCACTGAACTGTGGCCTGTGGGTCAATGCAAAGAATTTAGAAGGTATATTCATTTATTTGGATTTTCTTCCCCACAGGAGTATTAGCCATGTGTTCAGGCTACGTAAACTGCATTTTTTTTAATTGTTCTTTGTATTCTGTAAGTGCTAAATATTATTGTTCTGATGACAGATGCAACTGTAGCTGCATGAAAGTGTTACGTGATTGTGGGAGGACACAGCGCAGGAAGAGGACTTTGTCATCTTTCCCATTCCTCTAATTTTATATCAAACTGCATCTTTGAAGATTTCTGATTGTAATCGTAGAAACTGCTTGTGAATAGTAAGTTCTATGAGAGTGGACTTTTGTTCATGGAGTTTTTGTTGTGTCCTCAGACTGTAAGATCCCTCGCCTTCAGTTAGGTTCCTCTTGGCATAAGGTAGACTGTTGATATGAAGCAAACAAAAGGCTAAGTATAATCTGACCTTTCTAACATGGCTCAAGCTAGCAAAACTTTAGTTTTAGTACTGGGGTATTTTAGTTTAAGTACTGGGGTATTACCTCTTCCCAACTTTGATATGTTTGTCTATCATTCTCCATCTTTATCTGAACATTCAGATAAAGCTGATGAAGAGCAGCTGTCTGTGAAGGAACTGTTTTCAGCCTGGCTGCAAACACCCCTTTGGGTGTCCCTTGTCAGGACATAGGCAGTGAACAGAAGATTTGCCTAGTTTCTTAAATATAATCACTTATGTTATGAGACCTGTTTTATGCTAGTTGCTCTGTTATCAGTATTATCCAGCCCGCTAGTTACTGAAAAATTCAATCATCTGTGGTGTGTGTGTGTTGGTTTTACTGTTTTGTTTTTAATAACTGAAAATTTCCTTTTTCTGGGGTTGGCAAGTTAAGTTTATCATAAAGATATATGACAACAAACTAGACAAGACACAAAGGGTACATGCAAAACCCAAATATACTGTCTCTATATTTCTAAAGATCCAAGGCTCTACTTTCTTCCGGACAGCTGCCTCCAAGGTCTGCAGAGGTTTCTGTGAAGTGGACCAGAATAATTCCAGAACCATGACCTACAATGCATGATATTAAATATCTGAAATATTTTCAGAAATAGTTCTCATAACTGCAAATATTTAATGTTAACTCCCGAATATGGCTTGATAGCCAGTCCTTGTCCTGGCTCTGGATGGTGGTGTAATGTCACTGTGAACCATTAACTGCAATTTTGCAGAGCAGAGGCACCTGTATTTCACTAGTGAGGTGATCCCATCTGTAATTTGCTTTTATAGCTCAGGGTTTGTTTTTATTAATGTTTATAAAGTGCTTTGAATTAAATGGCACAGAAATTTGTATTACCGTGACCTAAAATCATAGAATCATTAGGGTGGGAAAGGACCTCTAGGATCATCAAGTCCAACTTTCATCCTAATGTCTATCTATCCATTAGACCATAGCCTCAAGTGCTACATCCACTCATTTTATAAACACCTCCAGGGATGATGACTCCACCACCTCCCTGGGCAGCCTGTTCCAGTTCCTTTCTGAGAGCTTGTGTAACCTGGAGGAGCTGTACAACTGTAAGCCAACAACATAGCCTGCATGAAACAGTAAAGAACTAGGTTGTTTGTTTCTGTGGTTCCACACTACTGTTGACATTATGGCTTCCCTTTTACATCAGCAGGGAAGGTCTCCACAAATTCTGGCAGTCTCTCGAAGCAGTAGGTTTTGGGTGGTGTTGAAAGGTCCAGTGAGTGACCATGGCAATACAGTTGCAGGTGAAAGAAAGCATTCAGCTGACAGGCTAAGCCTCTCTCATGCTGACAAGGACATGAAAAAAGTTTCAGGCTTTCTGCCATATCTTACCCTATACATAGCATGTCCTTTTAATATTTATCTATCGTACTGCTTCTTGATCCTGCTTTACCTATGAAACTTCCAAAATGTATTTTCTTACCACAGTTATTTCTATAAATTCCCTTTCCAAAGTTGTTATCTTAGGTTAATGTAAACTCTCTCAGCTTGAAAAGATAATGTCTCTGTTTTGTATTTTTAAAGTACTGCATACATTTGTGGTACTATCAAATAATTAGCATGAACAACAAAGGAGCTCGTTTGGGTTCTAGATTCTCAGTGTTATAATCAGATTGTGATGGGTGTCAGCTTGCAGAGAAGTACCGTTCCTGTTAGCTGTTGTTTATATATAAGAATCCTCACTATCATGACGGTTTGAGAGAAGCTTAATTGTAAATCACTACACAGTGTGGATGTACAGTTTGTTCAGATTGATTGGCAGCCTTTGCATAGAACAGGCCCAGGGCCGGAACAGCAAAACTGTTGCAGATCAGGACTGAGTTGGATTGGCATAGAAGTGTGGGAAGCTCATTTAATGGAAGTTGTAGCCAGTGGTATCAGTGCTTCACTTTAATGAGCATGGAGCTTAACTTTGCTGCCAGCCTGGCAACTTCCCACCAGGATAATGTGATGCATCTGCAAGATTGTTTTGGCTCTGCGCTAACTCCTTCCCATACCTTTTTTAATACTCTATCTCCTGCCTTTTCCTGTCCACTCATAAAACCCTTTCTAACATATCTTCCACTTCTAAGAGATAGTAAGGCATGGCGGTTGATAACTGAGCCAACACCCTTCCATAAAAATGCACTTTTCAGCAGTGAAAAAAGCTGCCTTTTGGGGAATTTCAGAAGTTGACTCTGAGTTTTGGTTTGGATTTTTCTTCCTCAGCTTGCTAGCCTTCTATCACAAGGATGGCTCAAGTGCAGTTTATGTATTTCTGTGACTATTTAAAAACAGGTCCAAGACTTTTGGAATGGAAGAAAAATCTAGTTTGCTTGATTCTTGACCCATTTAAAGGAATGTGAAAAGGCCTGAAACTCAGTCGTGGAAGATGTCTTCTTCAGGTTCTTGGTCCTGCCTTCTTCATGAAATCAGGATAAAATCTGGCTCTCTAGAGACTAGATACATAGTCATGGGTGCTCAGTTTGACCTGGTTGTCACAATTGTTTTGTAACAAAAGTAATTAATTATTGATGTTTCAATTCCCGTATCAGTTATAGTAGAATGAGATTTGTTGTTTTAATTTCAGCTAAAAGAGTCTCAATTTCGATATATTGCTCAGCTTTTTAGTTCTTGACTATCAACAACACAAAGAATTTGAGGATATTATAGTAACCTTCTTTTGTGGCTGTATTAGACTTTCTAGGTTTGAAGCTATTAAAATCAGCTTAAATCTTTCTTTCAATGAAATGAGGAAACCATCAGAATAAGGGTTAGGTAGCTAATACACACTGTCTTTGGCTGCAGCCTTCTTGCTTGGAACCTGCAACAAAAAGCCTCCCAACCCATCCTTCCTCACATGATTATTTTCTTCTGGAACTTGACCTTTAAATGAAAATTTAAATAATTGTGATTTCTTGTGGAGAAACCACAAATATGGAGGAGTGTAAACTGTAGCAGTGACAGATGTTAGTATCTGCAGAGGCTAAATATAGGCCAGAGTGACTGAAAACTGCACTCTTCTGCTTAATGCCTTACTTTTGTATGGCTCATGGGCCAAGGTACAGATTTCTAAGAACCCAAACTGACTTCAGAGGGAGAGGAGAGAGACTGCTTATGTGTGTCTAATTTCTTTCTTTCTTAGCACGTTAGTGACGATATCAGCTGCAGTTGTTACGGTTCTTTCCCCTCTACAGCCATGGTGATCAACTGTTGCTCTTTCTCTTCTAATATATACTTTTTTAACGCAGTCCTTGCCCGTTACTTGTTAACGGTAGATCGCTTTCTGCCACTTTTATTGGTGCCATTGTGTTACAGATTGGTTGGGGAGCCTGTTCCAGACCTGCGATTAAGACCTGCAAAAGACTTGGGGGAATTTCTTTGTCTAGGTTTTTTTTCCTTGGGTAGCTCGGTGGCTCGCTGGCAGGACCGGCTCCTTGCATTGTGCCTTCCTGCTCTAGCTAGTGGGAGGGTCGGAAGGAGGCAGGGGTCGGATGTGGAGGCCAAGGGTAAGGGGTAAATAAACCCTTAGGAGACAGAAATTACATTTCTAAATAATTGTTCTGTTTTTCACACAGCATTTTGCTGTGTGGCCTGCTGTTAGGGCCAAGCTCGGTGTCTCAGTTCTATCCTTAGGACTGACTGAATATTGGGAAATTCAGCTTTTGGGTTGTATTGTTTCCAAAAAAAGTTTGCCCCCTGTTGCCTTGACAGCATGGAATAAGAAAGCAGCAAGTCGTTATCAAGTAATGTGTATTGGAAATAACCGGACAGCGTCTGGAGGGTACCAGGGTGCAGTCACCAGCAAGTAAAAGCAGACATCCGTGGGATGCTTTGGGTTCCTAAGATATTTTTGTGAATGAAAGGTGCTTATGACAAGAATGCATGCTGGAATAGGCAGTGCTAATGGAAAGTCTCTACAAGCTCCTTATCTTCTCCAGTAAATCTGCCCCTGAAGATAAATGTTTAATAACGTTGCTATTTGGTTGTACTTGTTAAAAGTGGTTGAACTAATGACCCAAAATCCAATAGATCCATTTATAGTGAACAGCGCTAAAGTTTCGATCCCATGTTGCTGATTTAGCAACATGTCTGCTTAATTTACTGCGTTTCACTGTTGCAGCTCTCGCTCACTGCTCAAACCAAATGATCTACCCGTTACTGAATGTAGCCCACCTTTCAGTTGCAAAAGGGCAACGATTTCTTTGTACTATAAAAATTATCAAAAACTCTTACTCTCAGAAATCGGGACACCTGTGTGTGAGACAGAAATGTGAGTTGTTGCTTTGTTATGATTTGGTCAGATAATTAAGGTGTGAGGCAGTAGGTGCATACACAAACTTCTGGTGCAAATACCTGTCAATATGAGTTTGAAATTTGCTCTGGTCGGTAATACTTGTTCTCTCAAATAGCTTTCTTCCTGAAAAGAAAGGTGGAAATGTGGCCAAAGTAAATTTGTATCACACTTCAAACAAATACCTGTGGAATTCTTTCTGTTTGGCAAATGAAGCGCTCCTAATCACTTCAATGGGAATCTGTCTGGTTTAAGGAATGCAGTATCCTGACCTAAGACCCCTGCTAACGCTTCTGTAATGAGACCCACTGAACCATGTGGGACTACTTATGCACATGAGTAATTTCATGGACAACCTTGTGCAATATGCAGGTCCAGGACAGTCATCATGACTGCAGACACTGATTTTTTGATCACAAAGTAATAGACTTATGCATTAGGTTAGTGTGACAGTGACCACAGTCATGTTTTCCTGATGCTGCACTGGGGAAGATAAAACCCTTGTAGAGGGCAGCTGCTTTCATAAATCCTGAAAAATCTTCCAGTAGCTATTTACTCACCTTTTTTTTTTTTTTTTTTTTTTTTTTTTTCCCCGATTGAAATGACTGTCTGGCCTGCATTCCAGGAACTTCTTGTAATAAGAAAAAATAAATACATAAATAAGTAAGCCTCCCGCCTTTCTGCTGTCACTCAATTATTTGCTTTGCTAGAAAGTTCTGCAGCTCAAGCTAATGATAATTGAAGTGGGTGGAACTTTTATGAGATAGTTCTCTTAAAACTTTTTTTCTTTTTCAAACATTGCTCCTAACTCTGAGGTGTTTTATTGACGATTCAGATACGAAGCTTTCTTGTTTGCATCTCTTCATACAAAAAAAAAGTGTTGAGGCAACTGGATCCTGGTACTTCAGCTTGTGCTCACAGGTTGGGCAGCCTTGCCAGTAACACCTTACTAAGGACCTGGACTGAACAGTGTGACTGATAGGAATAATCTTCCCCCTGTTACTAAATAGCCTTTAATTTAATAATAGAGACACCAAGTGAGGCCCCAAGGAAGGATGCAGCAAAACAGTAACATTCTTTTCATGGCCTGAGAATTCTGTCCTACGATTAACATGAGAATGGCTGATTTATCTGAAGGCTTCCAGCAAAACTGAGACATTTCACATGCTTGATTTCAAAAACTTCATTTTTATTTTTCATTTTCTGTGTGTGTGTGTTTGTGGGTTTGTTGTTGTTTGATGCTGATCCACAAGCTTTTATTAGGGGAAAAAAAAAATGCTTCAGGTGAGACTGTGGTCATTTTATGCGGTGTCTTCAGGACTGCCTACTATTGCAAGTTCACTGAAAATTCTATTTTCTCAGGCTTAATCTGGATGTCTGTACAAACCACAAAGGGGTGTATGTGGGAGAAATGACCTGATCATTCTAGAAAAAAAGATAGTTCCAAGCTTCTGCAAGGGAAAATTTGTAGGGAGAAGCAGTTTCTCTTATTGCATGACTGACATAACTGGGAGGAGGGAGAGAGATAAGCTTTTGGGCCTGCAAGACCTTCTCCAGGTCTGCTAATTACCTACCCACTTAATGTAATTTGTGCTTATGTTTTCCCATAAATGTTTCATGTATTACTTCATACTGATTTTTATAAGAGGATATGACCTGTACCTTATTACTCATTTCTCCAGTCAAAGAGATTTCTTGTGAATATTGCCTGTGAAGATTGTCTCTGGTTTCAAAAGGTAATTCAAAGTCTCCTGCAATGAAATTGAGAGCATCTTGGTCAAGTCTGTATAGTTTTCTCTATGTCTCTGCTTTATAGAGTGAGGTTTTAATAGCATTATTTATTAAAACAAAACAGAGCAAGCAAGCTAGACTTGACAGCCCCAGAAACAGAAATTTGTCTGGTTTTCTCTTCTGGAAAGGTGACAGCATAAGCAGTACCAGTTCCCAGGTACACAAAAATACTAATGTGCAAATAATATCCAAAGACAGGGTAGGATCCATGTAGATCTTGGGCTGCTTTGGCAGTTGTGTGTGGTGGTAGGTGCAAGGATGAGACTAGCCAGGGTCTGGCTAACTTCACACTGGTGAAATAAAAATCTTGTAATGGAACTCTGTGGAGGGTCTGCCCCTTCTATCCTGGGTATGCAGGCAGTGCAGGGGATAGGATTCGTCTTCTGTGTCTCTTAGGAGACTGAACTGGGAGACACAGTTATCAGCTGAGAGAAAGCAGCTGTCTCCAGCTGACCCCTGCAAGTGGCTGGCTGACTGTACTTAGACAGGTAGACTCCATAGTTAAAATACTGACTGCACCAAGAGCAGGGTCCCAGTCACAAACTCCTATAGGAATGACTCAAAACTCTAGATGGCCAATTTTAATTTGATAATCCACAGACCAGAGCTTGCCCTTACCCCTTTCATCTGAGATCTCCTCACTTATCAAATTCTTGCATAACCTCATTTGCTGCATCTTGTGTGATTAGCTTCATCTTGCTGCTCTGAAACTCAGGAATAACTTGTGAACTTTGTGTGTGGTTTTATGTACTTACTAATGAATAGTTTGCCATAGCTACTCAGACTTTCAAGACGGAAGCAGCATAGCTTTTTAGTTCTAAACAGGATGATGTAGGTTGTTTCTTTATAATAGAGAATTAAAATAACATCAATTATAGTTTTGTGTCTTTTCAAGTATCTATACCTTTTCTTCAGTCTGCTAACATGAATAAGAAATGCAAAGTGATTGTATAAGAAGTCTGTTCTAATTATAAGCACATTTTTATCCATATGAAGGACTGTTCTAGTCACCTTGAAATTTCCCTCCAGAGAACGGCTGCTAAAAATTTATTGTGCTTTTGCTCTAAAATACGAGAGGGCCCTGTAGCTGATTGTACTAGAACAATAAATATAAAGACTTTGCCTTATATGTGGTACAGTGAGAAAATTCTTGATATTCTTGTAGATCAGTAGCATTTACATATTTGCAGTAAGAGGGCAACTTGGTATCTGTGACCTGATGACTCTTACTTGTTTTTAAAAAACTTTCCTAAATCCCATGTGAATCTCTTTGTTAGAATGGAAAAAACCCTCCACTGTTCTTCAGTAGAAGCTGTTTCTGAATACTTAAAAACTGTAAATAATATTGGAAAGGCTTTCTTATTCCAACTTGGAAGAAAATCTTTGTTCAGACTGTGACTAACCTGCAAGCCAGCTGTTCTAAACCTTGGACTCTAGCTTAGTCTGTTATTCCTTGACAAATCTGTTAATATATTTTTTTTTTACCTCAGTTGAATTATTGACATGAATGTTAACAGTCAACATCACTGTTTTTGATGTAGTTTGACATAAAAATCAGATTTCTTTCTGCCTTAACATCTACAGAATGTCTATTAAAACCAAAACAAAAAACCAAACAAACCCAAACTGTAGGCACATAATTACAAATATGAAATTATTGTCTCAGAGATGGGTGTCATCCTAAAAAGTTAAGATGTAGTGTCTGAAGGCAGAAAGCACTATCTGTCCACTCACCTTAACTTCTACGGTTGGCATTGAAGACCCTTCAATGTTGGAACCATTGCAGGAAAGACTTTCATTTCAAAGGAGCTTTTCACTAACAGAAATGTACTTGCTTTTGTAGGTGTCTTTGAATCCTGCAGGAATTGAGTGGCTTCTTGCTGCAGAATAGAGTATGGGAAGCCCCCCACTGAAGACTCATCTTCCATGCAGTACTGAACAGATGACCATGGTGTGATGTGGCCAAGATCTGTGGACAAACGTAGAGGAAGGTAAATTGTGATAACTGGAATATCTCATCTCAGGGGTCTGGGGAAAGTAGGATCATATATGGATAGTCAGAGAACCTGCTTCAGTTGAGCTCTCCTCTGAAAGCAGGTGAAGGAGAAGAGAGACCATGTAAAATTTGGCACTTAATTGCAGGCAAAATGCTTAGATGAAGCAAGAACTCTGAGTGACAAGTGTGTATCACGGGAGATGTGCAGTGCCATCCTGGGGTGTTTGGGTGCTAGACTCTGTGGCATCAGTGTAGTCTGAAGGGAATATGTGTGAATGGATTGTTAACACATGCATTGTTAAGAGGACTAACTCACCAGAGACATCCTGAACAGATGAACTATTTCAGTCTCACAAAGAGGTGAGTTTTGTCTGGGGCAAATGTTACTTAAGAAAACAACATATCAAAGAGAAGCTGGTCTCCCATGGGCTGCTCCTTCTCAGCTTCCTGCACTAGTGGTGATTTTACTTTTGATTTCATTAAGGCCAAGATTTTTCCCTGGGCGTTAAGATTGGAGAAATCTGTTCTCAGGTGACTGATCTCAAAGCGGAGCTTGGAGGCTTTTTTATGGTCTTTGGTTGCAGTACCTATGGTAACTTTGAATGAAAGACATGCGTTGAGTTAGTGATGACTGCTGAAAGGAAAACCATTTTTGGCCTTTTATTGCACTCCAGAAATAATAACAGCACTTAGATTTAAAGAATGAAATGCTTATTTTCTCATCCTGCATTTTATTGCTGCCTTATATATCTTAGCTGTTCCTGAGATTGTAATGTTTACCTTCTCTGGTTTTGGTGAAAATATTTGTGGGTTTTTTATAATTGTGCTTGAAAAGATTGAAGGAATGAGGCAATATGAACAGTGTGTTAAATTGGGAACCTGGGAATAGTTTTCTTTCCACATTTGTGGAATGAAAAAAAGTTAATTGTTGATTGTAGAGTACAAGGGTAGATGCACTGTAGACTGATTTTAAATTATTATGGGAATGCTGATTTCCATCTTTGTTACTTATTGATATGCCTTTGGTAGTTTTAGCGAAAGATCTGAGATGTAGCTCTTAACATTTGAAAATACAATTTAGAAAAGAAAAAAACATTTCAAAATTATTTAAATTATTTCCTTTTTGAAGTTCTAGGTTCTTGAAATCTTGGTATATCTGGAGGGGTTTTTTTTGGCTGTTCTAGAACTTAAGGGAGTAATGCTTATAACTGGAAGATAGTAGAATCTCCGGTTTAGTGGCTTGTAATTTTTTTCTTTCAACACCTAAAATTGATTCTGATGTCTCTGACAGGAATCGTAGAGAAAAATTTAGAATAGTTGCTTGCAAAGCTGAAATGTGTTTGTGCTTTGGAGTAGATACCTGACATCTTTTGACAAATAAGGGGTAAATTTGTATTATTAGTGTACCTCATACTGTTCCTGTGAAACTTCCCTCAAATTTAGTCAAGTTACAAGCCTTTGAGGACATTTCCATTTACACAGTCCAATTGCTTAATAAGATACACCCTGTTACGGTCTATTGCTGTGGTTTACAAATATTCAGCAGTTTTAGGAATATCTTCTGTTACCAGACTTCTGACAATGATCTATCTCAATCTAGATCTCTATCAATCTATAAAATAACATTATTTCTTAATAATTTTAACAAAAGTCAGACATCTTCACCTTTAATAATGGTTCAAAATGGTTTAAATGCTAGCAGAGGTATTATTTTGGCAAATAACTATCCTTGAAGCTTTATTTTTAGAAGAAATAGCTAATGCAGTTTGCATTCATGTGTTTTTTAAGCCTTATGCATGTGATGTTCCTTACCAAAGGGGACGTGTTTAACACTGTGCTGGAATTGTTTTCCCTGGCCACCTAAGAGAATTATTTGAAACCTTACATAGTCACTTCCTAAAAGAAATGTTTTTCACTGGTGTTCTGCTAAATAAATATTGCTGGGAGGTTTATTGGGTTTTTCTTGCTGGTTTTAGGTTACCTTATCAAGCTTGGTCTTATTTGTAATACAGTTTTAACTTGGAACATAATGTTTCACAACAAAATGTACATATTTTGATCTGGAGTTCTTTGAACTGGAAAAGGCTCTAGGAGAGCAATTCTTCATGAGGCTGTCCTTGTTTGAATATTAAGGTTAAGTTGTCTCTGGCAGACCTTAAGGAAGGTGATATTCATTCACTCCAACCCCACTTCTTCCCTGTGTGTGGAGTTGGGCCTCTAGAGAGAGATTTACTGAGAGGTAGAAAGCTCAAGCTGGTGCTGCAGGGGCAGAAGTGTTTCCCTTCTGTATGTATCTATACCCAGGAAACACAGAAGAATGTGCAAAAAATCACATGTGAGTTATGGAATCACTATTACTGACTGCAGAATTTTGTTTGAGTCACAGTAGAATTAGTGACTGGCCTTCGAAGAATCGTAGTTAAAATAGGCTTTCCGACTGCCAGCTTTGCACACTGCCCAGGAAAGTAACAAAGAAAAGCTTGTTACACTATGTCATTTCCCCTACCCACACTGAGTTTTTTTCCTGTATTATTTGGGGCTGGGGTGATATGAACTCCGTGGAGATGTATGTGTGTAACTGGAGTCTTAATTTGACCTTTGACACCTTTGCTACTGCAAGTGATACAAGAAAAATGAAAGTTGTGGTTGATGTTCAGGTACCAGATCAAGTTTGAAAAATGCATATTTAGAGAAAACATAGTTTTTGCTGGGAGCTGGCTTTGCAGTGAACTGTCCTGGCCTTTACCAATAAAAAGAAGCAGCACAGAGAGCTGTCAGTGCAGTAACAGGATAGTGCAAAACATCTGGAAAGAAGTGGGGAGAACATTTTTTTTTTCTTTTTTTTTTTTCCATTATTGTTTTATAGGCTGACTAGGATTTTATTGATACCCAGGGCTACCTCACCTCTGCCTGCTTGCCTGCAGCTTCCAAGGGGAGAGCTGTAGTGTAGAAGCAGTTTGAAAGTGCCCTGGCTTTTGCAAAGGGCATTGAGGGATTGAAGGGCTGGGGAGTGTCTGGCTTGTGCAGTCTCTGTTTCTTAAGGAGGGTCTGAAACACTCGCAGGTCAGTACAGGCTGGACTTCAGTTTTTATGGCTGTCATAGCCAAAGTTGGCTTTGGTCAGGTGATCTGGCCTACATGTCTAATGATGCAGCCATGTGCTTCTTCCTCTTAAATCACATATTCTTCCTCTTAAATTAGCTTCCCAAAACCAAACTGCCTTGACTGAATTACTGCACCAGTAATCACTATCTGAGCTGCATGTCATTGAATCCTAACACGCTTCCCACATATTACTAACAGCAAAAAGGTTCTCGGTGGTTGTTGCTGTTAGCATTTTTCACTCTCAGCCATTGTTCTGTGTGTGTGATGGCTGTTACCAGAAACAAGGCCTACTCCTTTCCCATAAACCAGCCTGCAACTTAAGTTTTTTTGGAGATTGCATAACTTTTCTGTCAGAAGGTGATACGCTTTGGCTAGCTGACATGCATAGCAGAAATACCTGAGCAGTTTACAAGCTAGCTGCCTCTTCCTTTTTTGAGACTATCTGCAAGGGTAAGGAACATGGTTTACTGTTCATGAATTCCAAGGCAGCTTTGATGCTCATTAACATACCATATCCCCAACCCCTACATGTCTATTCTGGGATCTTTCCTGTTGTTTGGGGCAAGTGAGCTTGCTGTGCAGGCATTAGCAGAAGGCATCCTGTCTCGGTGACAAAAATGTTGACTGGGTCCTCAGTTTTTTCAAGACTGTCAAAAATTACAGAGCTACCTATATAAAAACAAAAGTAATATTTGGATTGTTTGTGTTTGCATTCAGTTGAATTGAAGCTGAATGGAACAGGAATATCTGAATTATGGACAGACTCCAATAATGACAAACTATTTCATCAGGCTGCCTAGTGAATTGCCATTATAATGCCCTTGAAATCGTAGAAACAAGCAGTGTTAGACAATCTGTATCATCAAAGCAGAAGCATTTTATTAGAGAGAGGATTCTCATATTCTTAGAGGCACTTAAAATAATTGTTTACATTGTCATCTGGTAGTTCAGAGATCTACAGCTTAAAAGTAAATCCAGCTTGATAGGTGTTTTTAAATGTAGTGCTAGTTTCCTTTAGGGTTTTGGTCTTTTTCAGCAAGTACTACCAAAATGCAACTCTGCATCACAATTTGGGTGTTCAATTCCAAACACAGAGCACTAGGAAACAGGGCTCTCATTCTTCTGGCTGAGTTCCTGGTCAGTTTGCACAGTCTCCCTACTGAAACTTCCCCTGAGTTTTTTTGGTATAGTACAGCATTAAAAAGCATGTGCAATGTCTTCCACATCTCATCAGAAATGGCCACAGTTTAACACAGATTTGAGAGCTTTATAATTATATATACATAAAAATCTTACTTTTAAAGTGTGTTTAATGTCTTGAGCCTTCTGAAATGTTGGTATGAACTTATGCTGCAGCAGAGATGGTAATCTAACTTTGCTGTCATGTGAATTGTGCAAAATGTAGATGCAAAGCACAGTTGGTATATTTCAATTGAAAGTCATTTTGGATTATCCAGTGTGCTGCGATCAGGGTGAGATTTAGTGATAAGCAGTTAGGAACTTCTTAGTTTTATAACTGAAGTTAGCATGACTTAGGTGGTCTCTTTTAATGTAGGCTGAATGGCCTTTTTGGTTGTGGCCCTTCATGCTAGCATTCATCCTTCTCGCTTCTGCCTTCCTTTCCTCTTGATTGCCGGTTAGGGATCGGGTGAAGCTACCTCGATGTTTGTCTGGATAGCCTCCAATGGCCATCTGGTGCTGCTTAGCTGTACCTTCTGGCCCAGAAATGAGATCATGCAGGGAAGGAGCCAACCAGTTCTTACGGCTGCTGGTCTCTGGCTTGGATCTGTAACAAAGAGGTCCTGGAGTAAAGGAGGTAAATGAAATGGAGATACTAGTCTGTTTTTGTGACTCATTCCCTTCACCAGTTTCACGGAAAAAACATAATTTCTGAATGGCTGTTTTCCTGTTGCTCTTTTGTATTTTTTTCTAAGACACTGGACTTGGCAAAGTCAGAATGCACAATGGCTCTGAATGACATCTTTAGTTTTTCTGTTTATATCAGGAACCTGTCAAATACAACTTAATTCTTCATCCTTGTGCAATGCTGAACTGACAATTGGCAGCTATGATAGCACACCAGCTTGGAGTCAAATGAGGAGCACGTACTAATGTTTGTTTTGTCATTTCCAACCTTAGAAATCTGGGGGGCAAATTGCCTGTGTGACATAGATGTGACTATTCCTATTTGGAATAGTATGGTGGGCTTCTCCATGCAAGTTTTTCTCTCTTTTCTCTACTATCTTTGATTATTAAGTAGTAATAAACATTTTACTCAAAAAAAAAAAAAAAAAAAAAAAAAAAAAAACACACCAAAAAACCCAAAAAAAAAAAACGGAAGAGAACACGCCTAAACTCCAA
>JAAGNO010001242.1:53472-90429 GCA_033439905.1 Ceryle rudis
CATTTATTCACTTTTGGCCCCTTCCTGGGAAGTGTCTGTCCACTGTCCAGTACTATCCACTGTCAGAGACAACATCCTGGACCAGAAGGATCACTGATTTGTCTCAGTTCTGCATATTTTATCTGTCATGCTTAAGTTATGACCCCTGAGACGATTTTATAAGCTATTCCAACTACAGAAGCAAAAAAAAAAAAACCCAAACCCCTAAAAAACCAAAAACCCAAAAAACCCACCAAAACCAACCAACCAAAAGACGCACAAAAACCCCCAAACCCAAACAAAACACAACCAACAAAAAACCCAACAACCAAAAAAGAAAGGCAAAAGAAACCCATAACAAAACAACACAAACCAAACACCTAGAAAACCCAAACACCTGGCCTTTCCGTGTTCCTCCACTACCACATCTCATTCTGAGCCTGTGGCAGATGGGGTAGGCGGAAAAATGCTATTTTCATTAAGTCCTTTTACTTTAACATCCTGGCTCTTTGCATATCCTTCTTTAGCTACAAAAGAATGGGAGATGGTGTAAAGAGAATGGCAGATAAAAACAGGTCAGTGCCTCCAGCTGGGAGACCTATCCTGCCACTGAATCTGTCATGGAAAAAAGGCACTGCACTCCAGATGCCCCTGTGCAGGAGGAATGTTTCCTCATGGCACTTTTAAATGTGTTGCATTGCAACAGTGCTTCCTTCCTATGAAGCATTGCCACACACGGCCAGAGCCATTAGGTCCTGTATCCTTGAGAGGTTCCCTGAGCCCTGTACTCACAGCTAACAGTAGAGCAGTGGCTGTCAAATCAGCGCTGCCTGGTATGCTGCATGTTTATGTGCCTTGTCATTTTTCAGGCACCTGTCAAGTTCAGGACAAATATGCCTGTAATGTGTCATGGAAAAAAATATTTGTATTTCTAATGCTTATAGAGCTTTTTTTTTGTTTAGTTTTTGAGAAATAGCTTTTGTAGAATGGGATTTCTCACTCAGAAGATGAGAGATGTTGATAGTGATGTTCCTAACAAAGCCCTCTGGGTTTGTTTAGAGTTGCAATATCCCTTGGATTTTTTTATATAGTTCTGCTCATTCCTGTGCCTGTGCTCTGCCGTAGCAGCCTTTGTGACCTGGGGACCTTTCAGCCATATGCGCTAGTAGACAAGGGAAGGAAAACTTTTGTAGAAAGACTGGTTAGAACAGTGTGCCATTCCACCCCTTCTGGGGCAAATTTCCGTGTTTTCTTTGTTCTTCTGTCACTTGACTTGAAGATGGTCTTCATTTTTGACAAACCTGAAACATTCTGCAGAAAGCAGACAGTTGCAAGAAGTTGTGTTTAGTCCAAACTTAATTTTTTTTTTTTTTTTTTTTTGAGTCTGAGTTCTATTCACATATTTGTTTCTTGGCTGGGATGTTTTCCTACTGGTTTAGTGAGCTGAATCAGCTCTTCCAGGAATCACATGAATGCTACAGCAGGCACAAAGGGAGTCAAACTCTATGGCTAAAGCAGGTACGTTTCTCTAGTCTTTGTTTCTAGTTAAAGTGCTTAAGATCTTTTTCTTCTATGAAGTCTCTAGAACTGTTTCAGTATATGAATTGTAAGCAGGCACATTATTCAGGTCTTAGTAAATAGTCCAGGAATCTCAACACTACTTGGCAAATTAATCCTACAGTTTTGAAACAGACTTTAAGACAAGAGAATTATAAACTTCACTTACATTCTCTGCATCATCTCAGCACAGACAGCTCCAAACATTTTCTTTTCTTTTAAGATTTCAGATGCTTCTATTCTCTAAACACCTTCCGGTCTGTGTTGCGCAGTGTGACTACCATCTGTTCTGTGCTGAAGCCAGAGTATATGCTCAGACAATTTTTGCTGTAAGAGACTTCATCAGGCCCAGTCAGTTTCAGTCATGGGGATGCCTGAGGCGACTTGGAGCTGCAGGCCAGGAACTGGCTGAGAGGCAGCAAAGTAGAGCAGTACCTGTAGGACTACTGAACAGGAGACAGTCTGGCTCTAAATAGAGTCCTTTGCAGGCCCTGGTCTCCATTGTTATCACTAATGCCCAAACAGGTGCTTGGGCTTTCCTCCTGCCAGGTGTTTCTTGGCTTCCATAGTTTTCTGCAAGGTTTTGTCTGTCCTCAGGCTTCTTTAGAAACAAATAACTCTGTCTTACAAGAAAGAAGTTTGTGAGGTCTGAAGCAGAAATGCAGAATCTATGGGAGATCAGGGCAAGTCTGATGTTTTGTGGTTTTTTTAGGTTAAAATGTTGTGGATTTATATCCGTGTCCAACACTGAGAGCTATGCTGCCTTGTAAGATAGTGGCCTATGGGTTTGGCTGCAAAAGTCTTTATCCACCCTGATGCATCCAGTGACAACTGAATGATGGTAGTTTATGAATTCATGAAGAAGTTGATACGTCTGGACTTCACCAGTCTGTGCTCAAGGACAGCAACTGAGATTTGATGCTTGTGCAGGGCATGGAAAGCTCCTTGTTTACTCACTTAATATGCATGGACACAGTTTAAGTTATAATCTAATTGAGAATTCATGCTGTATTCCAGGAAGTGGTGTTTTGCTTCAGCAATTTTGTTTTTCTTTAAGGTGTTGACCAGTACTTTGGAATTTAAAACTATGTATCTTGAAGAAGGCATAGAAACGTAATTTGAATGCAGACTGTATTAAGCACTTGCATCCTGTATCCTAGCAGGAATTTCACCAAACAGGGGAGGTATTCATTGAACCAGGAGCAAAGCAATGTCAAGTTGAGAGAAGGAAATTACTATGGAAATGAATTTTAAAAGCCTGAGGCAGATGTAGGGAGAGGCACATTGTACCAGGATTTTTCCCCACACTCTCTAGCTTATACAGCCTTTCCATTACTTCAACAACAGAAACTCCTGGCTTGGAACACAGTCTCTGAATTTCAGCAGTTTTGTGCTATCGCTGCAGGCCGCCTTCTCTGCTAAGAGAAATCAGATCAGGCCCCAGCTAGGACTGGGGCATCTGCTTGTATTGGAGTGGCCTTGTTTGGGGTAGACCTCTTCAGCCCAGCATTTTGTCTCTCTCTGGTCAGTAATAGATGCTTAGGAGGGAATACGAGAAATATATTAGCTGTTTTCCTATTATATTCTCCCAGTACTTGGCAAGAAACAGCTGAGCAGCTCACTAAATTTAATATTCCTTGACTAGTCTTTTTTGTCCTTCCATGGATTTGTGGTTTTGTTTTTTTTTTTTTTTTAATTGTGCATTTCGAGGATCCATAAGTTGTGGCAACAATTCCCCAGCTAACCTATGCAGTGCTAAAAAACCCCTCACCCATCTGCTTAATGAGAATGAATAATGTCCCCCAACACTCACATTTTAGAGGAATGGCAAATAAACTGCCTGTTCATTTTCTGCAGGAAGATGGTGGTATAGGCAGAAAGTGGTAGTTTTTAGGAACAGCAGACAAGTCCTGTCATGTCTTCCCATAAATTTTGGAATATTCCTGAAGCAGTAGAGGATTCCTGGTACACTCTGGAATGGATCTATTACAAGTAAAGAGAACAGAAAATGTTCATCATACTGGCAATAATTGATGAGAAATTTTTTAAAATTGTTATTATTTATCTTTTAATGCCACTGACCTACATACTGGAGCCTGTTTATTATGCCAGGATCCCAGGTCTTGGGAGAGTCTGAAGAGGTCCTCTTGGATGAACAGCCTGGGCAAACCTGTTGGTCAATTTGGTGACCAGATTTGTTCAGGAAATGGATGTATGGGTGCCAGGATGATCCTTTGTGATCCTTCTGCAGCAATAATGCGTGTGGGAGGACTTCAGTGTCTGTCCCATCTCCCTGCTGCTGCTGAGTTAACAGACTCTAATCAATAACTCAAAAGGTGCTTATGAAGATGCTTATAGGTAGGCAGCTAAGTCAGTAAGAATTTAAGAGAACAATGATCAACGTCAGTTACCTTTTTAGTCTGTTCTGATTTTAGCCACCTCCTCTGTTTTTGGCCCTCCTCCCAGGCTCTGCCTCTGTGCAGTGTGTTGCCAGTAATCTGAACAAGTCTCAGGGCTACGTGGTGTAAGAACTAAAAATGAGTTAACGAGGTCTTGGTGCCTTATCTCAAGTACTCTGCAATGTTCCCTGATTAAGGTGACAGTCTCTCACCTCACTGCTGTGGCTCGTGAAGGACTAACCTGGGAAGACCTGTTACTCTTCATGGGCCGGAAAGATCTGGGCTCCCTACATCCCGGTGAGTGGGGGTGTAAAGAACTGGAAGGACAGAAATGCAAAATCAAATGTTCTCCTAGAAGAGAAATACATGAACTGTAGGAGTAACAGCTCTAAACAGTAGTTATCACCGTAAACTGAAAATTCTATAAAACTTTAAGCATGTCTGCCAGTTAGTCATCTTCTGGTTTGTGTAGATTCATGGACTGTATTTTATTGGCAGTTCTCAAAACAGGCCACCCTGTACTTACCCGAGTGTTTCACAATATAGGAGGCATGTTGAAGCCTGTCCATTTTCCTTTGCACCGCAGCCAATTACTGTATTTAATTATTCTTTTCCTGCATCTCTGTATATATTTCTCCTCAGAGTTCAATCATTTCATGTAGTGAGAGTCATCGTAAACAGCAGGTTGACACCATGCAGCAGAAGACTTGCCCTGGCATCAGTGGCTTTTGTTGCTTTTGAGCCTCACCAGCACAGCCCTTTTGAGTTTTTTTTGTTTTGAGAAAATCAAATTCTATGTCCTTTTCAAGTAGGAGCTGAGAAAGATCCCATTTCAGCTCTCAAGCTGTCTCAGGGAGTCTTAAGGCAGATTTGAGAATATAGGACTCAGTTCAACTGACCCATTTAAAAATAAAAAGTAGTAAAAAAAGAGGAGTCTTTCCACACTTTTTGTGTGTTTATAGACATAAAATGCCAAATAGCTTGGCCTTGGTTTTTTTTCTGAGCCCAATATTATGAAAACCAAAGGATTTTATTCTACCATTTGTACAATTTTCCCCATGGTCTGGTGCTTAGAAGGGCTTTCCATTCTCCCTTCCCTACCCACCCTCAGCAAATGTCACGTCCAGCTGTAGCGATCTGCTTCCTGCATAAGGACAAGTTGGGCCCTAACCGATGGAGCCTATTGATGCTCTGCAAAGATGGATTGAGATCACTAGACACAAGAGCAGCTGCGTTCCTTGGAGACCCCAAGCCTGTAGCCTTTGAGCTGTTCCCCTTGCTGCCAAATGAGAACCCTATTGTAGATCTCCCTCCTTGCTCAAAACCCAAGGAATTAAGCTCAGATTTCCTGCTCTCTGTAACTGTAAGTTTCCATGTATAACAGGCTATTCTTCACACCCTGATCAGATGGTGACATTTTAGGAAAATGAGTCTTTCTTTTCATAACAAGAAAGCTTGCAGCTTCTTCCCTGTAACAGCATGTTGTTATGGCTGGGGACAGCAGGATGGGTTAATCATGGCCCCATTTCCTAGAGGTTTCCTGCAGTCATGATTTGTGAATGCCTGAAAATACCCCTGCTGAATTCTAATTGTTTGTGGCAGTCAGCACATGATTTCAAGTGTTTGGTCACAGCAGTGTTCGTTTTCTGCTCTTTTAATCTTTGATGGATGTTGCGCCTGGCTTCACTGATGTGGTTCACAACACAGTAGGCAGTGATTTCCTATAAGATGTTTTGTCTCGGCTGTAGAGGTGTGGAGTCCCTGTGCGATGGCCAATATTTATTAATGACATCCCAAGGTTTCTAAAGAGAAAGCTCTGCCATAGACCATTAGAACCTAATCTGTACCAAAATGTCAGATGCAGTTAAGCAAGAGCTATCTCGATTGCACTGAGACTTTCCTCATTAGTTCAGACTCTGATTAGAAGACTGATTAAAGGCTTTCTCTTTGTAAAGGTTCACTCTTTATCTCTGCAGATATCGTTACTATGGAAGACATGACAGAGCTAGCTTAAGGCTCATGCAAATGCTAGAACTGAAAAGTATTTGTGTGTGTGTGCACGATCACTCGTGGCCATACAGTGCACATGCATGTTTTTTAAAATGCCCTTAATTAGTAGAATCAAAAATGTTAATTTCTGCATATGAATAAGGTTGAATATTGTTGCACCTTTCAGACTGTTCAGCTGGTGTTATTAGTATGCACTTGCATAAAAGGTCAAATTTTTGTATCGTATGCAAAGCTGTAGGATTAAGATTTTAACAGTAATTTGGGGGTTGCTGGGATACAAGGTATTTTGTGCAGAATACTTGGTATCTGAGATCATTACGACTAGCCAAATTACTTCCTGTGATTTAAACATTGCTCTTACTATTCACTCTAAGCTACATGATTGTGATAGTGCTGAAATATTTTAGGCTTCTAATGTTTTACCTAAAAATAGCATTAAGCTTTGACACATGCCTTTATATTTCTCATGATGTGCAGAGAAGATCGTAATATTGTATATAAGCTCTTAGAAGAAAGGCTTGTTGATTCATTATGTGTTTGTATAGTGTTTAGTACAATAGGGATGAGGTCTCTGGATATTTCTGGGACCTAGATAATAAGCTGGCATTATCAAGAAATAAAAACATCCATGAGGCAACTGTCAAAGCTTCCAAATGATTTTGCAAGATGTAGTTCTTAAAAAGTTGTAGCTTCCAACTTTTATTCTAGAGTATTTTGTAGTTAGCTGCCTTACATGTGAATAGTTTTACAAACACCTTGTAGGCTAATGAGAAGCAAACTAGAAAATAAAGGCAGCTTTAAGAAATTGTATGGAAGTTGTAAGAGGGATTTGATTGTTGTTTCTGATCTGGTCAGATTAATAGTAACTAAACATTGCTGCCAGTTGAAGGATTGGGTATGCATGTTTGTATGTGCAAGACAGAACGTGATATTAAGTGGTCATATTGGTCCAGTTACCACTGAACAGACAGTTTGTTTAATTATTGACAAACTTTAGAAGGGAGGCCATGCTCTGGAGGGCAGCACGCATTAGTATACTGCTTCTGAAGTTAGCCTGTAGACTTTAGGGGAGTGTTGACCCTTTATGTGCTGAAGTCCATCTCAGTCTTGTTTAACAATTAAAAAAACCCCTATAAATTTAGCTCTTCCATTGTACATACCCTGTAGGATGTACCTTGTCTTAGCTGAGTGGCTACAAGTCTTGATTTTGTTTATTCGTGAGTGTCCCTTGCATAAGGAACTTAAGTGGCCCTT
The DNA here is from genome assembly GCA_033439905.1 of Ceryle rudis. Taxonomy (NCBI): domain Eukaryota; kingdom Metazoa; phylum Chordata; class Aves; order Coraciiformes; family Cerylidae; genus Ceryle; species Ceryle rudis. The sequence continues at coordinate 60,672 of JAAGNO010001242.1, forward strand.
TGGGGCTCATGGATTTGATGAATTCTGGAAAACCTTTTGGGATGATCCTTTTTGGGGTAGGGTTACCAGGGCTGCTGAAGATGGTAGCAAGGCTTCTTCAAGTGAGCTGTCACAGTAACAGCATCTCATAGGATTAAGACAAACCCAGATCTTTTGACTGCAGAGTTGTCTGCTGACTAACTTCTAATTAGCTTTGCCAGATTTATCACAGACTTGCTGTTTGCTGTCAGATCTCCTGCACAAGTAATGCAATTGTTTGTCAAAGGTTCTGGTTTCTCTATATTTCAGTGGCAGTGACCATTTAATTAAACTCAAGTTTTCTGAATTCCAGCCCAGTGCTTTTATGCCCTGCTCTGTGTGACTTTCTATAAATCAGCTAACTTCAGCTAATATATAAAAGAGGAAGAAAAATTCTCAGTCCTCCACCCGTGAAGTCCTACACAGACACACACTCCTCCCTATATGCAGGAACACAGTTTGCAAATTCTATGTACCATTTTCCTCTTCCAGAATCTCAAGACAATGTTTACTCTTCTTGAATGAAACAGAATAAATAATAGTGTGGATAGACAGCTGACCAAGAAAAGGAGAGCCTTAAGGGCTGTGACCACAGGTTGTTTAAGATGCTGTGCCACAGACCTGAGGTGAAATAGTTGCGTTGTAATTTATTTCCCAATTGCGAGTTGAATTCCTCCTTCCAATGCTGTTTATCAGGAAACATCTACTCTCTGCAGCCAGAGTTTTTACACAACACCTGCAACTGCTGATGACTTGCTGGGCTTGAGAATGTTTCTGAACATCAGGCCTGGCAGTCTCAGTCTGGTGGTAGGTGTGTCAGTTGGATCCTGCAGAGCTTCTGCTAGTGGCAGACTCTGCAAGGCAGTATCTCTGCTTTTTCCGTGCCTTCCCAGACCCTCGGGGCGCGCTTCCAAAAGGTATTTGGCAAGCATCAACCTGCACCTCATTTAAATCTTCAGACCAACCTATATATGCAATATTATCACCAGAACGTAAGGGCAGAGCTGCTCTGACAAACAAGGAAATGCTGACGTTGTCAAATCTCTGTGAAGCAGATCCTTGGCTGTATTCTGCTGCTTTTACCTTAGAATAAGAAATTACAAGTCCAGTTAAATTCATCCCTTTACTGGTCGTCAAGGTTGGTTGATTCGTAAGGGATTCCTTGGGTGTTTGAAAATCCCTGAATGAAGTGCTATAAAGTCAAGATAGGAGCTTCCTAATCTCCTCCCCAAAGACTATAAGGGATGTAGTTAGAGATATTAAGACATTGCCAAAATCCTTGGCTACCCTAGCTCACTTGAAACTGCTAGGCAGCAGCAAAATAAGGTGTGCTGGCGATGATTGATTAAGTTGCTTAATTCCACGTTCAAGGAACTATAAAGGTGGCAACAGGTCATATTTGTGCATGATGCTTTGTCATGGGAGAAGCTGGGTGCAGCTCACCATCAGGCATGCTGCAGTACTTATAAGCTATATAACCTCTGTCAGCGTGTGTCAGTGCCCTCACTGTGGTCTGTACCTAGTTCATGAAGTAGAGTTCAGATTAAAAGATTTTGTCTTTGTTCTCTCCTTTAGGTACTCTTAGCCCAGTGTAGCCTGATGTTGAATCTTCAGATCTCTGGTATTTAGCATGGAGACAGTCATAGGAAAACAGAATGAACAGCCACTAGGAAATGGTTGGGAGAAAAAAACATCCTGTGGTTGGTTTTTAAACTGTTTGGTCAGTTTTGACTTGTCTTCCAATGCAACAGCAAGCTGCACTTAAGCATTTGTCAGAGTATGAAAATATAAAATGCTGGATGGGGATCTTTGCTACCTGATACTAAACTTACTAATACCCTGTGTTATCAGGAAAGTGGCACAGCATGGGCTTACTTAATTTGAGAATTTACTGTCATAGACATCTGTGAATGTGTCATTGGGTGTATATAAAGCACAGATCAAGATGTAGGAAGTTTTTTTGGGGAAAAAAAAAAATATCTCGCCACAAGTTTGGGATGAACTCATTAGATCACTGATGGTGGAGCCAAGAATGAGTTAAGCAAAGTCTTCCCAGACAAACGTTGGTAGCAGCTTTACAGTATCTCACACCATCAGAGATTGCAAAATAAGTCTCATCCTCTTTAAAAGCCTTATTGTGCTTTTTACCTTTTTTTTTATTAAGTAGAGTTGCAGCACTGCAGAAAAAAACCCCATGTCATTGACATGGGTGTAGCTTATTAGTTTTAATAGCAATGAGTTATGCAAAATACAAAATGCTGTTATGTAATAGTTTTGAATATTATACCATGACTTGAGAAATATGGGAGCCAGTGTGATGAGTATCATGTGGGATGGCTGATAATTTCCTTTCCAATCCAAGGGGGGAAAAAAAACCAACCTCAGCTAGTTAGCATGAAATCTTTTTCCACTTGAATAGAAGTAGAGAAGGTTTATTTCTTGTCAGGGTTCATAGACACGAAATCCACACATGAACTGACTCTGTTGATGCTGATGGCACAAATCCAGCAGACTCTATGAGAGCCAAAATCCGGCTCTGTGTGGGCTTCAAAGAAAGCAACTCTCCATACGGCAATGTGTTTGAGAAATAACTCACCCTTTGTGGAGGCATAGAGAGCGTGTTGGCACCTTTTAAAACCTCCGAACAGATACAAATTTAATCATGATAAGTGAACTATAGCTGATAATTTTCAAAGGAAAGAGGGGAAGATGATGCTAAAGAATATATTTGAATATCAGGTTAATTTTATTAACAGCTTATTAACATTAGTGAACAGCAGTAGTTTTTTTTTTTTTTTTTAAGATTTCATGGAGTCTCTGTGTACATAACATCTAGAGGAACAGAGCAAGGGGCTTCATGTAGTCTGTCCTTACCTGCTTTCCTCTGTATGGCAAGATGGCTCTTGTCAAGTCTTGGAGAGTGTGCAGCTCCATCTATCATTTTCTCCTACACCTGTGGTTCTGCAGGCCTGTTTTCCTACCTCCCTTTTTTTCACAAAGGTTCAGCTAGATTCTCAGGGCATACCCTTTCTTGTACTGTAGGTTCTTGGAAGGAACAGACCTAAGGAACAGTCCTTTCTGATGTGCTTTGCGTTTGAAGTCTTGTTAAAATGGGAGCAACATTCATGAGACTTCCAGTTAAAATAATCCTGAAGAAAAAAAGCAGGTTAGACATTGGAGAGGAAAACAAAACAAAACCTTTAATCAATTTGGAGTTTGTCGACTTGTGGTTTACTAACTGCACAGGAAATTATTCTTTCTTTATGTGCTTTCACCATTGTGGCTTTATCTGCTGTCATCAGCAAATCTATCTAATGAAGTTCTGTTGGCTGTATCTAAGAATTACTGTACAGCACAGCTAGGACCTGAGCCGTGATGTTCTCCAGTAGACCACCTACAGCAGGAAGTATTGAAAACCCAGAGTTCAGGCTGTGAATTCATCATCAAGATTTTGCCCACTTTTAATCTGGCAACACACTACATGACTTCAGTGGCTTCTTCTCGACTTCAAGAGGTTTTTATGGATTAGGTCCAGATAAGTCCTTCCCTGGACAAAGATATGGGAAGCATTTGCTTAGGGCAGCAGATGTGTTGGGCAGTGACTGAGTGAACATGCAGCATATTTTGCCTAAAACACAGCAACATAAAGCCGGACTGCTGCTGCCACCACCCAGATGGAGTTGAGTTTGACAGTGACAGTTGTGGCTTTTTTCCTTCCTTTTATTACAGTGACAGCAGGAGCAACAAGCCTATGTCTGTAGAGCTTTTTCTTCCCTCTCTTCCCAGCTCTGCCCTTTTCTGATGGATCTCCCCTTCCTGTGACCACAGCAGCCCTTCAGCCCTGGGAATAATTTGTTTTGCCCACAGTGCTGAGGAGGAGGTAGAACAGTTCTGGGCTCAGGCTTCTGCGTTTACAGTTGTACAAAGGATGACCATTTGGAAGTGCTTCAGGGACACTTCATAGTCTTTACCTGGGGCCCAGTGTGTCTGATGGGCTATGGAATATAAACATTTAAACAACTGCTCTTTGAGGATACTTGTGACTGTATCTGAGAAGTGCCCTAACTATGGGAAGTACTGCAGGGACAAAAAGCATGAGTGTTCTACCTAGGAGCAGTGTCATGCGTAGTACGTTGCTGTGCTGAGAAATGTGGCAAAGACGCCTGTTGATAAACCTGCATGCTAGAGCCATGTTCCTTGTGGCTTGTGTCATACTGGTTCCTGAAGACCCTTGGTCACAGACTGGAGTACTTGTGTTGGTGTGTTGCATCTCATCCATGACCCACTTCTACTGTAAAATATTTTATTTTTTCTTAATTGGGAAATTAATGGATTTGAAATGTACTAGTACCAGAATCAAGTGCTTTTATTCTTAGGAATAAAAAGCAGTTGTGGCTTGTTATCTGTTTCAGTTTAAAATGTTTTCCCCTTTGTCTTTTCTCCTTGCATAATTGATCCCTTTAGAAAGGGAGCTGTGCCGTGAACAGAAACATAGCCCTGGCCTCAGGTGGGATGGGTGGTTGCTACACTATAGAGGTAGTGGCTGTGTTACCACAGCATTTGGATTGGTTCACAGCTATTTTGTGCACTGTCCTCTGTGAATAGGTAAATCTGGCCTATCCTAGATCAAGAGATTTTTCTCTTCCTCACATGAGCCCTTAAGTCATCAGCAGCTGAGAGGAGATTAATTACATGGTGAAAAGGGACTTGCTGCAAAATGGTCTTAATAGGAGGACTCTTTATAAAAAAAAAAAAAAAAAAGGCTTTCTCTCAAACTCTATCACACTTATCACACTTTGTTGTAGGAAAGGCAACAACCGATGTGCATCTCAAACAGTACTGTCGTAGCTGAGGAAGTCCATCTCTGCCTGACATGCGTCCCCATGCACTCAGAGGACTGTAATATAAACAGCAGTGCTTCTTTACGGAAACTCTGGTTTATTGAATGCAACTAATAAGGCAGGGGGTTCCAAATTATTCTCGTAATTTGGATGTTCACATAGTTTCTTTAATGTGACGTTAGGGTGTCATATTCCATCTCTCAATGACAAAAAGTTACATTTTAGTATAACTGTGCTAATAGCAATGCTTAACAGGGTGAACAGTCCTGATTCTTATGGGAGGTACAGCAGATATTCAAAATCCACCTCAAAGCAGGATGAAAAATACACAAAGCTGCTCCTTTCTTCTAGCCCCTTTGACTCTAGTGAACTTCAGTGCTAAAGCTGAGAGGAGAGTTTGGGGTAAATTTTGGTCTGCATCCTGCAAGTTTTAGTTTTTCAGTGTAATTGGATCAAGATACGATTCTTCCAGAAATAATGTGAAGATCCACTGAGTCAGCTTAAGGACACCGTGAAGGGTGCTGGTGGTGTGAACTCACTGGAAAAAGCTGTCCTTGGCTGTAGCTTTCATGTATTCACTTTTCATTACAGCACTGCCGTGCATCATATAAATGAATCTGTTGGTTTAGTTGCTGTGAAACTCTGATGGAATGTGTTATCCAAATAAAGTATTATTTTAAATCAGTACAATGGATGTAGGCTCAAAAAAAGCATACACAAATCCTAGATCTAGCAGGTTTACCTATTCATCTGACATATAACAACAGACAATGATTCTTCCCTCTGGAATTCTATTTTTTTTGTTCGTGTATTTTGGCTTCCCAAGCAATAATTTTAAGATTCTCAAGTTCTAGCTACCGCAGACATGTATATGTCTTATCATGCCATTGGTTATTATCACATTTTGATTTTTATTGCAGAGAAGATACTGTAAGACTAATTTGTCATGAAAAGAATTATTTCAGCAACAACAATCTCACATCTTGCCCCTGGAACTGCAAACTTAGTATCAGAGTGCTTACCCAGGTTCTTTGTTCAGAAGTGCACTAGTTCATAACTCTCTGCCTTGTGCAACTCCAGCTAGCAGAAAAGCCAGACTAGTGGCCTGGGTTTTTGAAAAGCAAAAGGGGAAATTTGGTGCATTGGTTATTTTTTTTTCCTCTGTCTGCCCTGTGTACGTGTTGGTCTCTTTGTTCTGGTTGCTTTGCAACATCTTGGGATGTGTGAATCACCACCACCACCTTTATTGTGATCAGGGATTGTTTCTCTGTTGCTATGGTGGGAAACAGAAATTAGGATCCTTACATCAGCTAGGGAGAGCACAAGTAAGCACGGAAATACTTCAGGGGCCAAATTCAGATTTAAAGGATGGACTGCCCTGCAGTAAATACCCCAAGATGACTGGATAAGATTATTCTTCCCAAGCTGCTTTACTTTATTGTAGTTTAGTTTTTAGATGATTTTATCTATGGCATCCTCCAAATTTGATTATTAGCTAAGGATGGAGAAAAGCAGTGTTGTTAAGTTGCAAGAGACCATTTTTGGGGATTGTTTTGTAGAACACTCATCCTCTATGGGTTTATGTAGGTCTTTATGTAACCTGAGTGACTTTTTCTCTGGTTCAACTGTTTTCTTGCAGAAACTTAGTGTAGGAACATTTCACCTTTCCTAGGTAACTGCAGAGGAAGGTAGGAGTCTCAGCCTCTCATTTGTGTTCTGAACTCCTGTGATGGAGTTCCTGGTCTTTAGCTCTGAAACCAACACTGGGATGGCAGGACCTGTTCAGGTATTTCCTTCCTCCAGTGCTCAGTTGTGCAATTCTTTGTCCTTTTCATACTTCATTCAAAGATACAGGTTCCTCTTTATTTAGTTTTCTCACTAAACCATGCAACTCGCTTTGGGAATTTTTAGTAGGAAGAGGAGGGGTGGGGAGCTGTTGTTCGGTGCAGGCATGCTCTGCTTTCAGAAGTGGGATATGAACACACTGTGAGCACTTACTTCTGCCTGGCCTTGAAACCAGGAGTCTGTCAACTGCGCTTCAGTGTCTTCTTGTGGAAGTGCCCCCTGCTGCCATGTACAAAGACTTACAGCATATTACAACACTACAACTTTTAACTTGATTTTTTACAGTGTCTTTCACTCTCCATGTACTCAAAGTGCTTTACAAACAGCAATAGAAAATGTACAAAACAAATATGTCTTCAAACAGAGAAGCTGCTTTTTTCAGTTGGTGAAAATGACACTTTCTGTAACAGAACAGCAATAGAAATGAGCCTGTACTGTCTGAGCCATTCTGAGTTCTCCCCAGCTTAGGATAATTTTCTTCCAAGAATGACTGCTCTTCATGAGTTTATAATGAATTGAACCAAACATAAATTAAGAAAATACTTAGATGAGAATGTCAGTCCAATTTACTTCCAAAGTCTGTCACTTATTCTCTGCTTCGCATTTCTTTAGAAATTCTTCTGTACCACATAGTTCCTAAGCAGTGCATAATTACCTTATGTTAATGTTGGGGGAAGGCTGTATTGACAATTGGTTTTTATTAGTCGGGTTTGTTGATGAGTACTATTAGTTTGTATCTTAGAAGGATATACATCTTACAACTAAAAGTCCAGCACTTGAGTGCTACATCAGATCTGATTTAAATGCCATTAAAAGAAATGTGTGTAAATTCAGACTAGCGTATTACTGACATAAACTCCAAATATGTAGGTTTGAAACAGCTATGGAGAATGTGCATTTTCAGTGAGTATCAGAGTGTATCTCATTGGGACTGCAATTGTAATGAGTGGTTTGTTTGGGAAAAAAATGAGTTAAACTATGACCAGATGCTGCTCTGAATGTAGGTGGGCTTGAGAGCAAAGGAGGAAAAAAAATTGAGTGAGGAAAAAGAATTGAGCAAGGAAAACAGGAGCAGAATCTGAGGATTTAGATTAGAGGAAATAGAAAATCTATTGCCAGTGCCAAGGAGAGGAGGAGAGAATGGGGAGCGACAGGGAGGCTGGACATGGAGGAAGGGAAAATGAAGGACTAAGGGATGAGTGGGGACATGGGCTGCAGGTGAGAGTTAGCATGAACTTGGCTCTGGACTGCGTACAGACCCTGAGGATTGAGCACAGAGACTCTGTGCCATGTTTTGGGACAGAGTCCAGTTGTTTGGGGCAGCATTCAGCTCACTCGGTCCAGGAAGTTCTCCTTTCTTTTCTCACTGTTTCCTGCTTTGTTAGCTGCGCATCTTTGACTTGTGGGGACAAAGGATGTATCAGAGCCCTACGGGACTTTTGTCCCGGGGCAGATGTAATCTTTGCATTTAGGCTTGGATCCTCAGAGTGGACAGAACATGCAGTTATGTCAACTGAGAGTTATATCTTGATGCGCATGGGAAGGAGGGAAATATATTTTGGAAATGTGGTAATTACATCTTGCAGGTCATATTTCTTGAAGGCTTCAGTTTGTAAATTCAATGAAGTTCCTCTAACATAGCAGCCCAAGTGTGTGAGTGTAAGGGATACAGATGTTTTGGTGAGGAGCTGAGCAACACATTGTGGGAGGGGAAAAACAATTGCCAGTGGTAAACACCACTCTCTAGCATGGTAACTTCAGTACATCTACACCTCTTTGTAGTGCAGAGACTGGATTATTAGCCTCTGTAACAAAACCATCTTGCACTGCAGTTGTTTGTTCTTGCAAACTGAGCGGGATCACATCTGTGTGGGATCTTTGACGGGAGCTCTGCAGAGGTCACTGACATGCCACAGAACCATGTTTGTTCAGTAAGCGACACTTTCATTCTGATGTCCCACTAAGCCAGCACACCAGAATGGCTTCCTTTGCCACGGTGCAGTATCTAGTTGTGTGTATATACATTTTAGGCTCCAAATACAAAGTGCAGACACTGTTTTTTATTGTTAAAGACTTTGTATGGAACCAGTTAGAAAACTGGGCTGTTAGCCTTCACGCATTGCCAAAGTTGTGTTTTGATAACGCTGCTTTGCCTCTAGAAATCTCTTCCAGTTCTTCATTTATTCACTGCTAAACTAAGCTGAGCTGCAGCGTTGGTTTTCCCTGGTTTATGAGGGTTACGCAAGAACTTTTGTAAAGAGGCGGTTGTGTCCTGCTGGAGACAGACTGGGGTGGTGGTGGGGCAGCTCTGCAGTGGGAGCAACTGCAGTAAGCCTGGCATGCATATGTGCAGATTAAACCCAGAGGTTAAATTGTAAGCAGGAAAGCAGCCCCTCTTCACAGCAACATGGTAACTAACGTGGGGTCTCAGGGCCAAGCCCACATGGACCCTCAAGTAAACTGGTGCAGAATCCAAGGAGACGTAAGTGCTCTGTACGAGCATGTGGTGCATTTTTCAGCACTGTAGCTTGCCAGCTACGTAATACAGCTGTGGAATAGCTGTTAGCTGGGATTCCAAGGAGCTCTGGAAGGATAAATGGTGTCATCTCGACAACACAATGCCGTGCCTCTCTGGATGGCCTGTGGATGCACGGGAGCCCAATTCTTCATCATCACCAAGCTGGCCAGGAATTGGCACAGGAGTTGCGTGAAGATTTTAAATCAGCTTTGCACTATACCCACTCTTGCCAATCCCCTGGAATAAATTTGAGGGGCCCAAGGTTTATTGTCCTTTATGTTCAGATTGTTAGGACTCACACTGGGACTTTATGGACACTAAAGCATTATAATGGTATTGCAGTGTCCTTTCCCCCCAGGCCTTCTGCACTGTGGGAGAGGCATAAAAAGGCAGTAGTACCTGGCATTACCATGGCATATAAAAATGCTGAAATGGAGACTGACAGAGGGAGTTCAGTGTAACACTGCCAGAGCAACATGTTACTTGCTCAACACAGTTACCAGCTCTGGAGGATCAAAGCGATTAGGCAGCCAGTACTGCCTACGTGAGAATCGAGGGGCTTTCACACAGGATGTGGAGTAGGAACAGCTTTTCATACTTAGGATCCTGGGCTGGATTTGAACTGGAAGCCCAAAGATGAAAATGTTTGTGACTAGTCATTGTACTGCAAGAACTACCCAGGCTTCCACATGTTACTGCTTCAAAACAGAGCAGGCAGGCTCTTGTGTTCAAAAAAAGTTTTGGTTACAGCCCCTTGTTAGTTTAATTTTAGTTCTTATGAATTGACATATGGCAGGCATGATTTTTAATTAGAGCTTTAGCTGCATTTTACTGGTAGGGTTGCAGAGCACTGTGGAATTTACATTAGGAAAAAAATGCTCTTTCAGTAGAGTACAAGGCTGTTTAGTAATCAGAGTGGAAAGTTAACTTTGAAACAAATTGGCAACCGATCAGATAAAATTCAAATCGGTAACATTTGTGTTGGAAACCAGCTCAGATCTGGGAAAAATGGAATCTAAGCTATTCTGTTCCTCTTGCAGAGGAACTGACTGGTGAACACACTGTGCACATCAAACTTCATGTGTAATGCCCCCTACAGGACCAAAACTAATACTTTTATGGGGTTATCTGAGCACTTATCTGATTCTTTTTCACTTCAGTGTAAAAGTAAGCCTTACTTTGAAGGGAGGCTTCCTTACATACTTTACAAAACAAACAAATCTCCTTTGCCAGTCAAAAACTAAAGGTCAAAAGTTTCCCCCCTTTGTTTTCCTTTTGGATCAACAGGGTGCAATAGAGAGATATCGAAAGATTTTTTGCTCCTCTGTGTTTGTAACAGATTCCCATCTTCCCAGTTCATTGTGTGAACTCTTTCAAGTACTGAAAGAGTTAATGCTGTGTTCAGGCCTCAAGCAGCAAATGCATTTAAAGCTCCGTCCAGCACTCACATGGTTTGTATTCTTGCGCTGCTGGAGTGGTGTGTTCATGGCATCTGGTTCCCTGGCAACAGCTTTCATTGGCTCAATCAAAGCCTTTTCTTCCTAAGAAAGCTCCCACTGTGACGCCCTACCACCACCACTAATCACCATCTTAACCGAGTGTTTAAGATGCAGCTGGTATGAAAAACAGCGCTTGTGCATGTGAGAAGATTAAGAGGCTACCTTGCGTAGTACACCTGCCCTGGAGAGTGCTCTCCCTCCTTGGTGTTGGGCTTACTGGCGGGTGTCTGCTTTCCTACTGGAAGAGATGAGGCATCAGTACATGAGGAGTCTGCTTAGAAATAATCTTTTGTTAGGCAGAAATCCATAAACCTTTGTGTCTTGTGAATAGTCATTTCCTCTTTGCAGCTGAGATGGTATTTGGGCCTCTGTGCTATTGACAAGGGGCAGAAGTGGGATGTAGGGGGTGTACAATAAAATCCATATTGTTGAAGCTGTCTCCCCTGACAAGGAGGAAGCAGGAAGAAGTCTCCCAACATGTGAACGGGAGAACAATGGGAGCAAAGAATTCACATTAAGCCTCCTCAAGAGTTACATATGTTGGGATTTGTGGAGATTCAGAGTTTGCAGAAAAGTTGAGAAAGCCTCTAGCAATCATGCCTGCCTGTGTCTGGCAGATTTTGGCATAGAAAGCGATCAGCAAGCTTGGGCATTAGTATGCCCTGCATCATGCTTCCATTGTTAGAAACGTTGTCCGTTTGAATTACTGAAGCTCTCATTGACTCAGCAGCTCACAGAAATTCTTCCCTTACTTTCCTAGTCTTGGAGATTACTTTGGAGGATGCTCTGTAACCATCAGAGACCACTGCACTCCACAGGAATGATGCAGCTAGATAAGAGATGTAGGTGAGGGTAAGCACAAGGAGTGACAGGAGTGCATTGTAATGTGTGCTGCGGTGGTTGCTTATTTACCAGGCAAAGCACACAGGCCAGACAACCCCCTCCTTTGCTTATCTCTGTGCTGTTAGGCAGGAGAGTGAACATGGATTTAAGAATGTGGGCTGGAGAGCACGTAACATCTTCAGCAGCATGGCTGCAGTCATGAAACACCCTGCTAGGGAATATTAGACTTAATTTATGCCTGCTTTGGTTAGGTTTTAAGACAAACTGCAATCTCCTGAAAGACGTCTTCCCTAAGCTCATTCTGTGTTTTAAAACAGTGAGTGAATGGATCCATTTGAAGCTGGGGAGAGGGGAGAAGGAAACCTTGTATTGTGGGACACTATGCTGTATTTGGCATAGGGAGCCTAACGCAAAATGAGCATGAGAAAGAAGACAGGGAGCAGTCTGTGGTTAAGCTACTATATTGAGACTTGAAATTTGGGTGTAGTTCCACCTCTGTGTGGCCTTGGGAAGGTCCGGACATAGGCAAAATAGGCAATTACCAAAGGCAGCCAAACCAGAAATGAAGCTGTGGTGACTCCTGTGACGGCGGCAGAGCCCAGGGAAGCTGCCTTGGTAGCTGCTGCTGCCAGGGCAGAGCAGAGCCGGCAGAGTAGCGGCCGGCTGGTATATTATCCCCCTTCATCTTTTCAGGGGCAGCTGGAGCAAGTGCAACCAGGCAAGGCTCAGTCCCCAGCTTCATTTCCATCTCTGCTCTAGCCTTTCCCTGTGGCTGAAATGCCAAGACACAACACAATGGTGTAAGAGGAGAGCCACAGCAATTTGAATCAAAGGAGGACATACTTGAGCCCATAGTCAGTCTTCAACACTGGCTAATAAAAAATGCCAGGAAAGTACAATAAGAATGGTGCAAACCTAGGGTGAGTCTTCTCCAAAAGTCACTCTGCAACTCTATCAATTAGCTTGGTGAATTCCTGATTCAGATCTGGGTTTTTGTATTAACAGACTGAGATTTTTTTTTTTTTCCGTGATTGTTTCTAGGTGCTTTGTGAGCCCAACACTAAGCTGGCACTACCCCTCTATGCTAAGACAGCAACACCCAGTTTTGCCCACACAGAGGAGAAGTCTGGAGCTTGTTCTGTCTTGACTTCCAAGTATCCAGCTCACCCTTTCAGTCCAGCTTGCAGGGTCTTTGCCTGGGGTTCAGCCTCTGTCAGCTGTGCTGCAGCCAACACCATCCTGGCTCCCTCAGATGCCACAGTAGTGCAGGCTTGGGACTGGAATGCAGTAATGTTGTACGGGCCCAGCGATGGGACCAACAGGGTACAAGAGCTGCACAACTTGCAAAGTGGGAATAGTTGTCCATTCAGAAGGCTCTCAATAAAGATCAATCAATATATGAGATACTTAATAGCTGCATGGCTAAAAAACACCCTTAAAAGCCTGTATGTATTTTTAAACATAAAATTAAGGGAAGAAATTCAAAAGCTAAAATTAGAAATGATAGCAGCAAAGAATGGTATTCTGAATATGGCAGAACTATTTTCTTCAGTCACTTGTAACTGTTAATTAAATTTATTTAAACTTATTATCACCCATTCAGTGAAAAAGGAGCCCATGGCAGGTACTGGAACTGTAAACCCAACCTATTTTGAACATTAGCTGTCTGATTTGGTAAATTTGCTTTAGAGATTGAGTGTGGGGAATGTTGTTGTTTCCCCTCCAGAATGTTTCGGAGGATCAGGGAAGAGCATGTGCATGTACGTGTGTCAGGAACAACGCTTTTTCTGCTGTGTTGACAGTCTTGACCTTTTGACTGATGTGTGGGCCTCAAAGCAGGCAATGAAAATGTGACTTCAGAGACGTCATTGGTAGATGTCACTGCTCGAGTGAAAGCCAGATTTGCTTTGGTGTAGATATGATTGCGGAAAACATTCTTTATTTGCACACTTGTTTACCATGAACTCGGGAACAAAGCAGTTTTGGGAAATACCTGCAGATATAAAAGGACGGGGGACTTCCACTGCTTAGGGGTTTTCACAGGCTTCCACTGGCCACACGGATGGATAGCTGAAAATACGTAAAGGTGACAAAGTGCAGAAGCAATGAGACCGTTACGCTGTCTCAGTCATCTCCTTTCCAAAACTAAGCAGGTACCTCTGTGAAGAAATCAGAGGCCTTTCCTTTCACATAGCAAGACATGTGTTTAAGATAAATGGTTCTTCATTTGTGGATTGAAGGTATTCAAGTGTACAGGACACACTCTTGCTATGTAGGTGATAATTGAAAGGCAGATATTATTTTGTTCCTTAATTCATTGGAATTATACAATTTTCCTACTTTTCAGATTATCAAAGTGCTTTCAAGAAGCTGGTGTAACCTTTTCTCTGCCCCTGCTAACCATAGTCCGGACAGATGTGCCTCTCATTAGGCGGTCTCATTGTCTAGCGGAAAAACAGCACAACTTTTTTCTTTCCAAAAAAAAGATCGTGGTGTTAGTGTGAGGCACACACACAACTGCAAACCTTTGAGAAAGGATGTAAATGCTGGCCCTCTACACAGGACTGAATTTCACCCTAAGTAAACGTAGAGCAGGGTCATATAATATATTGGTCTGGAGTCACAGGAGTAGATTTATGTTATGTCAGTGAATGGGGCTATGTCTCTGGCACTGCTGCCTAACCTCTAACAGAAGTTGGGTGGTGTGAATAAAGGCCAGAGGCCTGCTGTAAAAATGATGATTTAGGTGGTTGATTTGGACTCCAGAGATCTGGTCGTTTTTCCTGCCTTTTTTCTACTTTTCTTTAGAAAGTAACTCAATCTTACTCTCTAAACTAGGGATAATATTTCCTCACCCCACAGGGGCATTTTGGGAATAAATGCATTAACTAGTACAAAGCATCTGGAGTTCTGGAGCTGAACAGCAACAAAAAACCCAGCATAGAATGGAAGAGTATCATTGTTCACACAGTGTTGCCAGTTTGTAGTAGATGAAGCCGGAGCCCCACACTGAAGAGCCGAGATTAAAAAGAATATTGAAGAGCTGCTTTGTATGCAGAACACTGTCAGTCCTGTGCCTGCAGTGAAGCAGGGGCTTGCCAAAAAAATGAGTGTGGGGGCAGTACCTGGTCAGAGATTGAAACAGTACATTATACCATACAACCTGGAGGCAGAAGGAAGGTTACATTAGGCAACCTTTGCTGTTTCGTGATATTTGAGAGCTTTGCTCTTCAGGCTTTGATTGTTTTGTTTTAAACAACATAGTTTTTAGAATGGGACTGATGATACAGATCTCACGGTGCACCTGGAGCTTTGCAGGAAAGTGTGCAGATAAGGTCTCAGCCCCTTAGATCTTAACAAACTGGGGCCTTTTTCTTCTCTCACGGACCTCGTTAGATTAAGTAATGTAAGGAATTCTGGTTTTACAGCAGTGACCAATAATTCAGCATTGGGTTAGGCATAAATCTGCAATATGCTTCCATGGAGTTTCAGATTGCAGAAATGTAGGTTTCAGCTTTTCAGGTTTGGGTTTGGGGGGGTTTTGCCTTCTTTGTATGTCTTAGTCCTGTACCACCTTTTACCCAGCAAGAATTATATGACCTTTTTATCAACTGGCACCTGACAAATTAGCAATCAGCAGAAACAGGAGTTACCAGCCCTACTTCTAAAACTGTGTCTTTGTAAGCTCAGTGGCATTTGTACACTGTATCCTGGTAGTGAAGCAAAATCAATTTCCTCTCCTATCCTCGGGCAAATATTGGTGAATTAAATTTAGTTACCAAAAAAAAAAAAACCAAAACCCAAAAAAACCCCACACCCTTTTTTTTAAGGAAAATTTTGCATTATCTAAAACCTCTTCCCTTTTAGGGAAAAACCACTCACCTCTTTGGGTGCCTGTTTTGGGTTTGGTTTTTTTTTTTTTCCTTGTTAAAACATTTCCTTTCCAGAATATCCAGCCTGCTGGAAAGAAAATGAAATTTCAGCCCCACCAATGTTATTTATGAGCACATCATCAGCTTTGCAGAGGAATACTTAATAAACCCACTAGCACTCGAGAATGGGTAAGCCTTGCCTTGATGCTCAGCAGTGTACAGACAAGCCAGGGGAAGTGATAGGGCTGAGGCAGGCTACGCTGCAGATGGGAGGCTGCACTAGGGAATGAATTCAGTGGCCTGCAGAACTGGAGATCATGCTGGAACTTTTCCATGCAGCATTTTAGAAAACAGCAGGAATCAATGCTTTCACACTAGGAGTCAATTAAAGAAACCCAAATTATTGCCATTTGAATAAACAATTATTTCTTTTTCACCCTTACGGAAGCTTGTTATGATGAACTAAAAGCCAGAACTAATTAAATGATCTGATAGCACAAATCATATCAGAAGTGTTTCATCTGGTTTAATTAATTCTTGCCAGAAATCACTGCTATTCTTAGCATATGCTGAATGGGGGTTTTTTTATTATTATTAATTTTTTTAACAGTTTCCATTTATATCTGTTTCCAGTAGTGCTGGGATTCTCACTCTCTGCAGATAAAGTGGGAGTGTTTACAGAAGTGCTTCCTGCCAGGGAGATTTTTAACCCTAGAGACTGACAGTATGGCAAATACCTTGTAGGTCAAGAAAAGGGACCTGGATTTACACCTGAATCTAAGAGGACTTTTTTTAGCTGTAGGATGAGACAAGTAAGATATGTGCTCTTCAGTTCACCTGCCTGTTCAACTCTTAATTTGGCAGTGATGTATGCTCTGATGAAAATGCAGTGGTTACCACTAGGAAGAAGACAGCTCTAGCACTTAATGCTGTGTAGTCTTCGCTAGCGCTTTTTCCCCTGCACATGAAATGTGGCCAGGTTATGCTGGTTATCACTAGCCAGCTCTACCACAGAGCATTTCTTTGTCGAGCAGAACAGGCTTTAGCCTGATTTCCTGAGCCAGCTGGCTGATACTTGCACACAGGGCTTGGGATCAAGGCTTGAGAGTGTTCAGGTCTAAGTGTAGGGTCTGCAGCCCTGCAACCTTACCCCTGAGTCAGCAGAGTATTTCTGAGGAACATGAGGATGCTGTTGCCAGCTTGTTGTAGGACAACTTCAGCGCTTTAGCTCTTTGCAGATGGTAATGGAAAGTGTCTTCCTTATGAGATATTTTGGCAAAACCCAAACTGCAAGAATGTGCCTGTATTCAGAGACTGGACTCTAGGCCTCTGGGACTGCAAGAGATTTGGACTCAAGATTCAGTTTAGTGGTCCACCTCTTGATCTTACACTAGTAGTACATACCTGTGTCCATACAGAGGTGAGAACTACCATAAATAGTGTTTAGCTTTGCAGCCTTTGATTTCTGTATTTATTTCTCATTTGATACTGCAATCATTTCTCAGCCAAAACTCCAAATCAAGGGGTTGTAAGTGATGACAGAATAAGCCCTCACGTGCTGCAAATGTGCTGTAATTGTAGTACTAGGATTTGCCCTTCAATTGTAGTCACAGGACAGTACTGTGCAGACTGGCTACAGAAATTCTTATCATCAGGACAGAGGCTTACTTTAGGGACTGCTGCTTTGGATGTTAAGACCAAAAAAAATACGAGACTAGTATTATTTTCTATCTGACTTTCACGAGGACAAGTGACAGGCTTTAAAGTTTAAAATAGCACTATTAAAGCAGTATAAAAATGTACATATTCAAGACATGTCAGTGAGATGGGACATTGTCACAGAATAATGGGTGCTAGCTACTCAGCATTCCAAGTAGGACAAAAAAGGAGGAGATGCTAATGGGATTCTCAGTTTCCTAGGGAGCAGAGAATGAGAAATAAATAGAGAAGACGGACAACACACCACTTCTGAGTATATCCCTGCCAAGGTAAAGGGTATTTGAGCAGCATTCTCTGTGGCCACGCATTTCAGAGCAGTGTTTGTGCATAGCAGAGATGTCATTCTCTGCCATCCTACCTTCTGCTGAAGAAAAGTCTTAACTGACACAGCAGCAAAGTTGCCTGTTAACATTTTATACTTTTCCATCTTGGCAAATGGAGTGAGAAGCCTTTTGAAAACCAGGGCCTGAATAGTCTCCCCAGTGTCCTCACTGGGGAGGACTGTACCACCGGGATCCTGCAGGTCAGCTGTGGGAATTGCCTCGCTCCAGCTGGCAGAGCTTGAGCCCTGGCTGCTTTGTGGCTGTGACACAAGAAAACTCCTGGACTTTGACATGAGGAAAGCCTTGTCCCTCTGAAAGGTGGATTACCTCTTTCCCTGCCACCTCTGTTTATGTGGGTGGTTCGGTAGTAGTGCATCTTCTTTTCGTGTTGACTTTGTGAATTGTGATAATAACAGTGCTTAGAGCTCTTCACCCCCAGGGAATTACCAGAAATGTGCAAGGGTGCCAGCAGGATGGTCTGTGGGCTCAGTGCTGGAGGGTAGAGCGAGTAGTCTCTGGTGGTTTGGTGCAGACCAGATTTCCCTTGCAAAAGAAGGCTTTAGAATCTGTCCTGTGGTCATATGCCCTATTCCCCAAATGTTTGCATTCTGCCTTTGAGATAGCACAGGCTCTGTGTGTCATGGCCATATTGGGGCATCGCTCAAACAGCACAGTTAAGGTTGTGTTTGCTCCTACCTTAACTCTTTATTTACTGGTTTCTAATGGAACAGATAGGACCGACATTCTAGGAAGGCATTCTATGCTCCTGGCAACCTTCATGAATTTATTGATCAACAAACTTCTTACTTTTGAAAATTTAAAGGAGGAATATCGTTTGGTGAGCATTCAGGTTGATCACAACAATTTCCAGTCGGCAGTTAGTTTGCCCTGGAGATGCTACCGCAGCTCTGTATGACTAAGCGCTCCTTGGAAGCCTGAGCACTTCACCACACTTAACCGGTGACTTTGCTATGCATGTCATGTTAAAAAGGCAGAGTGAGGAATCCCAGAGTAATACCTGCCTGGACAGGGGCAGGCAGACACACGGTCACCTTGCATGAGCCCTGAGATGGGTGCCTATGAGGTAGCCCAGTCTGCAAGCCAGGCCGTTAGGCATGTTAGCCAGCAGAGAGGGGACAGTTAAGCACGAGCATGGGTTGAGCGGGCACAGAAGCATGGCTTCTCCCCAGAGCTGTTTTCTTTTTGGCCAGCCTGAAACCCAAGAAAAGCAAATATACATGTAGCTGTAGCTGTGCCCATATGCCTCTTGTGTCTCAGTCTCAGTAGTTTTTATTGCTTTCCTCTTTCTCTGCTTTCCACAAACACTTTTCCCTATGTGCCATTTCTAATGTCATTAGGCAAAATGTTCCATTTGATGCCTGATGTCCCTTATCACCAGGTCTATATGGTACAGCTGAAGTGGGTTAGACTTTCTCAGTGATACAGAGCAAGCTGTAGGCAAAACTGACTCCCATGTCTCTCTTAAACTCTCCGAGGTTTCAAAGTGGAACTACCTGCCCTCCCCTGTCTGTTTTAGCTTTGGTCCATCCCTTGGTCTGTCCCTTAATTTCAGTTGAACCATATAAGGTTGTTTAATGCCTTTCATTCATTTTGGGTGCATTTCAAATTCAAACTTGGAGCTGCTTCATTTAAGAAGCATTTAAACAGAACATTCAGACATTTTCTACTTTTTCTTCTTCAATTGAAGTAGTTCAGAGTGAACTGAAAATTTGTTTTGCTTAATTCAAATCCATATTTTGGAGGTGTGCGGGGAAGTAGTGGGCTTCCTCCTTGCTCTGCTGTTCAATTACTTAGTCACTTCACAGTGATCATTTAATGAACAATCCAGCCAGTTATTTTGTTTTGAGGTTGAGGAGGGTTTTTTACATTGCAGATATATATTTTCCTTTTATGAACAAGATCGTTTCCTCAATGTCTGGTTTTCATTTTTAGGGAACAGTCAGCCAACTAACAATCCAACCGACCAGCGCTGCTTCCACTCAGCTGGAGATATTTTGCAGTATGTGCTATCACACAGACCCCACATGGCAACACTTTGTACAACAACCGAAAAAAAGACAGGCAGAAGAGGGCATGTGACAGTAAATCCCATCATCTGAAGAGTCCACAGGCACTCTTCAGAGAAAGGAACATTCTTTATGCATGTTACACAAAAGCCCAAAAGGTGATGAGTGACACTTCCCACTTTCATTGCTTTGGGAAGATTTGGTGTCATCACACATGCCTCTACTTTGCCACTAGTGTTTGGCTATTTCCCCATAGAAAGTAAAGCACCAGCTCACTCTTTACCATTCTCTGCTTCTTAATGATCAATTATTTTTAATTGGAACCTCTTGCATTGTGCCGAATCTTGAGAGGGCCCTGTCAAGATCAGGGCTCCAGCAAGATGGGAACAGTACCAACACGTCCGTGGGGACAATAGAGACGTCTTTTGTCCCAAAGAGCATGATCCTATTTAGAGAAGGGCCAAAAAAGAAGTGGAGGTAGAGATGATTGGAAGAATTTGCAGACCATGGGCAAGTTTGGGAAAAGTATGGCATTCTCCTGAACCCTAGTCTGGTGCCCTGTCTGCTGGCACACACTGCTTCTCATTTGCCAATAACAATGTCATTGTTTGTGCAGACTTACAATTAAGGACAAATAAAATAAGCTGGGATTGGTACAAAGAGCTTTGCTAGCTAAATAAGATGCGGCCAGGGATGGCACTGAGAGCTTGGGGAGCTTGTGAAAATAAGTTACCATGACACAGTGCTTCACAGGCTTATTGTTTATGTGTATACCTCGTTAGTACATTTTTTGTTCAAGTGATGTATTAAATCTGAGGTCAGTGGAGAAATGCTGACCAAAGGACACTTTATTAAGAGCTAGTATTAATGAAAAGCAATAGCAAAATGGAAAAGTCGTTTAAATTGTTGATTCACTTGAGATTTTTTTTCTGAGAAACATTTATTTTCAGTTCTTGTGCTGAGAGGATTTGATTCAGAATTTTGTGCCGTAAGATCTTTATGTGAGAAAAATGAAAGACATGGAGTTAGTGTGTTAGCTCTGTTGGTTAATATTAACTGTGTTAGGCAAATGACAAAAACCTTAAGGAATCTCGAAGACAGAAAATGAGATCCCTGTCTGAGGGCAGTGAGTACAAAGCTCTGTGCCTTCATAACAAAGCAAAACTATCCACAGATTAATTCATTTTTGCAGATGAGGGGTTTCTTACCAGAAAACAGCTTCTGGCTCACGGTGACTATAAAGTAGAGTCTTAAAGATCTCTTTTTAAAAAAGAGACTTTGGTTTAGCCTACCGTAAAAGCAGAAATTTGCCGTGGGATTTGGTCTGGGCTCTGGAAACCCAGCCCACCACCTCCTGCCCGCGCCTTAGAAGAGGAACCCGGTTCAGTCCCAGGCGCTGTTTTAGCACCTTCGCACATGGGTGCAGTTTGGTCTCTTCCCGGGGTGGTTATGAGCCGCTTTAGAGAGGCCAGATCTTTGCCTTCATCTACTTTGTGCTTGAATTCTGTAGCCGTCATAAGAGTTGTTTCTGCAAATCCCACAGCTGATTTACTATCTTCAGAGAGCAGAATGTGTAAAGAAAAACAGTATGAGTAAATCCTGTCTCTAGAAGGGCTTTCTATCCGCTCGCATAATCCCGCCGGTTCCAGCCTGGTATGCAGGGTTGTGTAAGGGTGTCAAATGACAGCCCCTGTACTGGCCGCTGCCCCCGATGGAATGCTGTTTGCACATCTCCGAAGGGAAGGACGGAAATGCTGCCTGAAATCTTTATGTTTTGCCGTTAATTAAAAAAAAAAAAAAAAAAAAAAGAGCATTACACATAAGAAATGTTCTTTTCATCGTGGATTAAATAAAAAAGATTCCATCTTTACATTTAGTTTTTTACCCTTTCTAAAGAGAGACTTTTGCTTTAGATAATCAAAGCAGGCTTTGAACTTCCACACACAAAAAAATCTTTCTTTTTCTTTAAAAATAGCCCTATAGATATATATACATATCACAGCTTTTCATTCCTTTTATAGATGGTTTCATTTTCTTTGAGAATGTGAAAGTTCTGAGCAATCCAGAGCTCACGCAGGCACCGCCACAAACACAAGGAATAGAGTCCAAACACACTATTGCAATTAACACCAGTGTTTAATTAGCAGACAGCTGCATTGGGCAGAGGCCTTCTGATTTTCTCTTTTTGCTGGGTTTTTGATGATTTACCCGCAGTTGCAACTTGTAGTTGTTACACTATCATGTACTCATGCTACACATGCCCACATACAGAAACACTCTGCCCCCCCCCTTAGAAAATTTGTGGAAGGAAGCCATCTCAGGCATCTGATCTGATTCGTGCTTTAGGTAAACATTTTTGGAAGTAGCTCCTTTTGACTCTCTTCCATAAAAGCTCACAAGTTATGTTTTTGTTTGTCTGGGGGGAGATTTATAACTGAGAGCATGCTTTGATGCATTTAGGAATCCTTTTTGGTTTGTTGGTTTACTTTTTTCAGCAACAAAAACCTGATGTGTGATGAAGGTGAATGGGTGCACAAGTCTCCCACAGGAAAGGCTGGCACCAGGGCAACACACAAACGTTTATCCCAGTCAGCTTAGATGCCTCTGTATTTCATTGGTGAAAGAAGTATAGTAGTCTCATGCTGTTCCCTGTTGTTGAGGCAGGAAAATGTCCAAACGGCCAACTAATCCTTCTACTTGGCCATCTTTAGTAAAGAGAAAAATGTCGGAGGTCATGGTAACGGAAAAAACTGTTGAGGAACTAAGAGGCAAAGTGAAAACATGGCAGGGAAGGTGGGTTCTCCCAGCTAAGGGCTTGGATGAAACCTCGGACAACTCTGCTTTAGGCCTCCTGCTATGATTTAGATCCTGCTTGCAGCAAGCTGAAGTGAACTGTAATGAAGAGGGAGAGCAGAGATGTTGTGGAGCCTGTTGATAACAGCCGTGTTTATAGCATGTAGAAAATGAGAGGCTGAGTACTGGAAAAGCTAAACGCACTATAGCACCAGCACCGATGGGCCCCAAACTGTATCCTTGCTATGCCTGAATACCAATATAACACAAGTCCACTTTGCTTGACTGTAGTCAACAGCTGTTGATTTTCATGTGTGCCCGTTTCACTGTCGTTTTCTAATTACCTAGCTTGCATCTGTATACCCTCTCACACCTTATATTTGAGCCCTGGCTAGAGCGATACTCCTGTGAAAGCATCTGCTCAGCCTGCCTACATTTAGATAAGATCTTGGAAAACATATAAATAATTAATTCTAGCTGGTGGTCTTAATCTGGCGTTCTCTACATCTACTGGACAAAGTTCTGACAGGGGTAATTATACAAACCCTATTATCACCATGTTTCATTTCTTCTGGTTTTGGGGTTATTTCTTCTCACAGCATTGCTCTAATACAGGGAAGTCCTTATTTTACAGGGATGGGATTAGAGGCAGGTGAGATTTTCTAGTCAATTACCAAGACATGCACCTGGGAATTGAAGTGCTTGTGCAAAGTGCTTTCCATGTACCTGCCTGCATCTTTAGTGGCCTAAAACCAGC
Source organism: Ceryle rudis (assembly GCA_033439905.1). NCBI lineage: Eukaryota > Metazoa > Chordata > Aves > Coraciiformes > Cerylidae > Ceryle > Ceryle rudis. The sequence continues at coordinate 83,727 of JAAGNO010001242.1, forward strand.
TCTAAGTCTGTTTGTAAGTGATCTCTCCACCATCTGTGACAGTGCAGGTAATCAAGCACTTGTCTTCCAAATCCTGGATTAGAGCCTGCTTGGTAGAGCACCCTTTTGTGTCCCTCTGAGCCAGATAACATACTTTTCTCCTGCTACAACTCCAGTCAGAGTTCCCCGTTCACCATAAGCTTTTTTGAAGCCCCTGTGTGTCAGCCTGAGGAAAAGGACAGCACAGTGGGAATAATCTTATTCCTTGCCTGCCCTGAGAACAGCATTGCCTTCCTGCAGACCGCTTTGAGAACAATGATAGAATTGTTAATACCTCCAGTAAAGCTGGCGGTATGGGAGAACTGGGCCTCTTGTTTTTTGTCTTTCTAGTTGTCATCCTGGCCTTTGGGATCCTAATGTTAATAGTAACAGTATGGCTACGCTGGTGGCCACGTGATAGGGTTAATTTTCAAGACACATATGGACTACTCCCCCAGGCAGAGCGCACTTATTTTCCACCTGTATTTGTAAAAGTAACGTGCTTAAGCAAAGGGTTGTGTATAACCAACCCAAGTTGTGACACAGCTGGGGCAGCCAAAATGTACAAGTTGTTGCTAGCAGGATTTCCTGACTAATATGGATAAGTGATCCCCCTCAATTTACAATTGTTTGTTTTAAAATGTGCTCTAGGCCCTGCTTACTCCTGCTTTTTATCTGTGTTCTCATTTATCCCAGTCCCATAGTTTCCTGGCACGGTTAGGCTGGCCAGAGAGGAGTAAGTGATGTAGAGGAGTACACACTCATGACCCTGTTTGGGCCTGCCTGTTCTCAGTGCGCAGCATTCAGTTGAATCCTATTCGGCTGCAGCTGTGGCAATGCTGCTGAGCCCGGTCTTTACCTGGCATTAGGAGAAAGCGCTGGGCCTTGCTTCCACTGATCTGGTTTTGAGACAGGCAATGCCCAGCTACCAACCCAGGCAGCCTTGGACTCCAAGTTTAAACAGCACCAAAACCCTCCCCATCCTCCTCTGACTGTGGTGCAAACTGGTTGTCTGAGCAGCGTTAAACTCTGATGTACGTATTTTATAATTTGGGCATCATTTTAGTCAAAATGTGTTGGTTCTAAGTGGGGCGTTTGGGAACATGCCATGCACTGTATTTATTCTCCCAATCCTATATTATCCTGTGCAGTGCTGTAGCTGCCAAAACCACCCAGTCATGTTGGCATGAAACAATTATCCCAGTTTATATAGAACAGGCTTGGCAATAGTCTATCTCAGTGAACAGTCTTAGTGCTGAAAGATTCAGTCGTCTTTTCCTCTCCAAGCAAAAGACTAAATTTCTGTCACCTGGATTCATGGTTTTAAAAACTAACAGGAATAAAAAACAAGTATGGAGAGCGGGGTGGTATACAAATGACCCGTAAGGTCCGGAAGGAAGGGAGAATGAAATGCAGAAAAAAAAACAGAAAAAAAAGACTATTTAAGATACAAGCTAGTAGTTTGGTTTCTAAACCCATGTGAAATTATAAATAGTGTTTACTGTTGCCAGTTGGTGAACACAGAGATGTGTGGTTTTTTTACTTGCAAGCAAAGCTATTGGTTGAGGGTGAAGTACTTAGACAAAAACATGCAATCACTGGTGTGGGTATTCCACCACATATAAACCCAGGCAAACACTGATCTATTATAAAAGCACTTTTCTCTGTGGAGACAAACGTTCAGTTGCTGCTGTTATTCGGGAACTATAGAAGTGTTAATACCTCCTGTTTAGCTTGCCTGAAATAATACTTTCTTCTGGAAAATAACACAAATGTCTCTGAAACTTAAGAACCAAGTGTTTACATATTTTTTGTGAAAATGGAATATATGGTCTAAACTTACAGGGCTATCAATCAACAGTAACTATTACTTGCCAGCGTCTTGTGAACCAAAGCCACTGCATAAACAAGAGCCAAAGGTGAAGGGTAGGAAACTTTTCTTAAACTTAAAAATGTTAACTGAAATTGGACTTAAAAAATTAGTCAAAGAGAAATAATTTTGCAGCAATTAGCAAAGGTTAGCAAGGGCTTATTTTTCCTCCTTTTTTCCAGACAGCTTCACAAAGAGATTTTTTTTTAAATTGTACTCCATTATGAAAGGAACTACTTTGTTATCAGGATGGTGATAGAGATTTTTATTCCAGAAGGCCAGACACTACCACTACTTGAAATTCTCCAAATTGTTTCCACTGTGAGCAAATTCAGTCTTGATGCGAGTCACATCTGCTTAAAAGTAAATAGCACTTGCTTCTACCGTACACCAGCAGCAAATTTCACCTGCAATCTCAAAATTTAAAAACCAGCTTAAATCGCAGTATATGGATAGTTTTGCATAAGTGACTTGAAATTCAGAGCTACCTAATAGGAAATACTGAAATAAGAGCATTCAGCTTTAGCGGTTTCTGGTGCAGAGACATTTTCTTTCAGATATGAATCTTGCGAACTGAAAAAAAAAAAAAAAAAAAAAAAAATTCTACTTATGTTTTTCCACCTGTGAATGAAAAAGTAGCAATCACCCCTAAATGCAGTTTCTCATCCACCTATCAAGGATGGGTGGGGGCTGAGTGGAAAGAAGAGCAGGGGAAGAGGCCTCCTGCATGAATCGAGTGCTTAGCTGTCCATGATGTATTAAGAATTAATTGCATGTTTGGCAGGGCAGCTGTGGCCGCACAGCACAGGGGTGTCAGTCACACCGCTGCTCCTGTCGGTTCCCTGTCCTTCAGAGCGTGAGCTGTCTCAGCCGTTCCACCGCTCTGGACGGCACTGATGGATTAATGGGAGGAAGTGTTTATAGAAAGGTTCAGGTTTCCTAAGTGAGTGGAATGAAACCCCCCTCAGCAATAATCAGCAAACTCGTGTCATGGAGCGGTTTGAAGCAGCCTGACTTGAAGTAAAGCAAAGGCCTTTTCAAAAAGGAAACTTGACAAGTGAGCAATTCTGTGGAGCAGCTAGAGGTGTTTTCAAATAAAAGATGTGGCTTTTCTAGAGAGGCAGCGTGGATGGGGCTAGCGCTGAAAAGAACTTTAAATCAGTAGTTCATACACTGTAAAAGGTTATGTTTGAGAGCACAGTGTCCAAATAAAATCGTGCTCCGAGAGAAAGCGCAACTATTGCACACTGGCCTCAGCAAAAGAAACAATATTGCAGTGCAACCACAGCTACCATGATGGTATCCAGCTAAGGCATCTCAGATCTCTCTGTTCTGTAACTTAAATTTTAATACAGCCACAGTTTAAGGCAAAGGAGGGGTGATGAACCCAATAAACATGCTGAAATCATTGTAAGAGAAAAGCCGGAAACTCATTTCACAGGTGTAAAATTTTGTTTGCTTTCCATGATTGTAGCAACACAGCTTGAGATCTAAACATTCATTTCAGTTTAAAAAATGAAATAAAAGAGACTGTTCCATTGAAGCTATCAGCTTTCAGATGACTGTGATAAGAAAGAATGTAGGCTTTAGGCTAGCTATTGAGATTAAAGTAAAATTCACCTGAACAAAACTGGTGATAGCAAAGGTGCCAGGGGGCGGGGGGAAGCCAGTCTAAACCACTGCCCTTTGAAAGCTATTGAAAAGGACCTAGTCTTTAGTGTTTCTCTAAAACACTCAACCGTCAAAGCAAGGGTTTAATTTACAACACTTGTAGCACCCTCCTCTTCTCAGTCTCACAGTCCCTTTGGAATGGGAAGAGAGCATTATCCTTATTTTCTAGATAAGAAAACTGGTTTATCAGCTTGCCCTCAGCAAGAGGCAAAGTCTGGAAGAAAACTTGGCTAGGATGCAAGTACCTCAAGTGAGGGCAAACATTTGAAACCATCTCAAAATGTCATCTCCTATTGTGAGGGGACAGTACTTAATAAGGCCAGTTACAAGTTCTGGTCAGTGTATCTCCCCTAACAAAAGGGGGGGGGGGGAAGGGATGAATGAAAATGCTACTCATAGAGCTGCCCACCCTTCTAAAGCCTGCTGAATGTTCAGAGACTGAAAGAACTTCATGGGAGCCCTCGTATTAAAAATTATTTATTTAGTGATCTGTACAGGGGATGAAGCAGGGCCTCATACAGACCTTCAAAAAAATCAAGTAGAAACATAAATACATATTTTCTTACAAAAATGAGATTTACAAAATATACACACTGCACTTGTCTTCCACGTTTGTTTTTGTTGGGTTTTTTTGTTTGTTTGTTTTCTTTTTCTTCCACGTGCACATTATAAAAGACAAAACCCCAAGCCCTGCAAGTCTGACATCGTATTTACTGAAGGATTTGGCTGATGAGCCCATCCCTTCCTCATGCCCAGACTCCTGGTATACTCTTAGACAGCAGCGGTCTGCCTGCTCACCCTGAACAGGTTTTTTTTTCCATTTTAAGTTTCATTCCAGACACTTTCCCCCCCACAAAATGAAGAGCAGCTATAGGGTGGAGACTTGCTAAAAATCCAGAATTTCCTATTTTGTCCTTAGGCAAGAATATACACACACATATACTTATAAAAACAACCCTTCAGTGATTATAAAGGTAAAGTAGTATGCAAAAAAAAAAATATGAACAAGTCAGCAATTTCAGAATAGAAAAATCTGTCACATTTCAAAAAGATGATGAATTTGATGGTTAATTTTTGAATGTCTTTCCTTCCAAGACGTGATCACTGGAAATTTAACCAGTTGTATTTTAGCTGAAATGAGAAGGCCTCTCAATTGCAGTACCTGTTTGCTTTTAAACCCCAGCCCTCTCCTTCCTGCACCACGAGTCCTTGCCATGCAGTTCAGGGAACCTGAGGAGTACAGGGGATCCATCATGAGCCAAACGGATTCCCCCTGTCCCCAGAAGCCGGTTGTGCATTGACTTTACTTGCAGCGAGCTCACTGCAAAGCAGGTTTATGGGAAAAGAAAGAAAAAAAAAGTCGTATCTTTACGTTGCTTATTTTAATGGCTCGTTTTGGCAGGTGCTCTCGGTTACGTTCTTCTTGCCCTCTAAGTCTTGCGTTTGCTTCAGCTTAGAAAAGGGACCCATATTGAACGGTAGGAAAACATCTTGCCTCCTCTTTTCAGAAAAGGAATGTTTATTTCTGCAAGCAACTCGCATCCAAGGGTGAACCTCAACGACTTCTTTTTGTTAGTTTGCCCATAAAAACCGATCCCATGCTTATGCCTTTCTACACAGAAAACACTTTTGTTTCCCTCTTTGTCTCCTAGAACAAAGGCAAGGGGGAAAAGCCTTCTGCTGAAAAGCAACAAGTCATTTCTTTTCAGGGTGTGGATCGGCAACCCCCTCCTTCCCCACAGCAGCAAGAGCAACAAACCAGGGCCGAATTTTCACATCAGAACAATTATACAACAGGTATCACTGAGGCAAAAAGGAACTTGGTACAAGTTGACAGAACAGAGGCATCTCACCAGCACACGATCTGGGCTGTAGCTGGCCGTGCAGTACTCACGTGATCGCTCTGCCGAGCTGGAAGGAGCAGGCAGAGCTCAGGCTCAGGAGTCACCCTGCCTGCGCTGTAGTTTGACCCCAGCAATTCAGAGGAGGTTTGGCTACTTCTCGACAGATCTGACCTCCCCTCCCTCTCGTCCAAAGCAAGGCAGGATGGTTTTAGGTTTTGGTTTTTGTTTTTTTTCCTGCACAGGGGTTGCAGAAGAGAGAAGTAAGGAGACTTCTTGCAGGTGAAGGACTCTCCCATCCCAGCAGCGGCCTTTACCGTGCTCTTCCACTTAGCTGGGCATAAGCACCACTGGACAGTCCATCTGATCCTTTACACAAAGGTTTTTTGTTTTTTGGTTTTTTTTCCCCAAAACCTGAAAGGACGAAAGTTTGGAAAACCTTCCTTTCTTCCCTCCTCAGGGAGCCATTGCTGTCCTGCCGAGTATGCCTCTCCTCTGTGTGCGTGCATGCGTGTGTGTGTGCCAGAGGGGACGGGGGGGGGGTGTCTCATACTGCTGTCTCACCCTTGCTGCCGGTGCTGAGTCTGTGATAGAAGCGTCGCCAGGACTGAAGAGTTTTGCCAGACCAGATCCAGAAGCCAGTTGTGATCCCAACAATCATGGTCATGAGGTACTTGATCATGAAGACAGTAAAGTCCGGGCTCATAGGGGCAAAGTGGCTGGGACAGGGCACAGCATAAGTTTTGCATGTCTGGAGGAGCCATGTCTTCTCCCAGGTGCCACGGAAGGCCTGCTCATAGAAATAACATGCCAGGACAATAGTGGCAGGCACTGTATAGAGGACGCTGAAGACACCAATGCGCACCATCAGCTTTTCCAGTTTCTCTGTCTTGGTGCCATCATGCTTCATGATGGTGCGGATGCGAAACAAGGACACAAAGCCAGCAAGCAAGAAGGAAGTGCCAATGAAGAGGTACACAAACAAGGGTGCCAGCACAAAGCCCCGCAGCGAGTCCACGCTGTAGATACCTACATAACACACCCCACTGAGTACATCCCCATCCACCTGCCCCATGGCCAAGATGGTGATGGTCTTGACAGCAGGTACAGCCCAGGCAGCCAGGTGGAAATACTGGGAGTTGGCCTCGATGGCCTCATGGCCCCACTTCATGCCAGCAGCCAGAAACCAGGTGAGGGATAGGATGACCCACCAGATGGAGCTGGCCATGCCAAAGAAGTAGAGCTGACATCTCCACATCTGTGCCAGAGCGAGGGCTTGCTGTTTTTCTCTGTTGGAGTCGAG